>PVKS010019984.1:0-37557 GCA_004027875.1 Aplodontia rufa | reverse complement strand
TCAAAACTTATCAATAAAGGAGTGAAACTTCTGCAAAGTGCACTTTTAAAAAGAGGTACTTTTTGCTTATGAAAAGAAACCAGTGAATCCTCTAAAAATA
Source organism: Aplodontia rufa (assembly GCA_004027875.1). NCBI lineage: Eukaryota > Metazoa > Chordata > Mammalia > Rodentia > Aplodontiidae > Aplodontia > Aplodontia rufa. The sequence continues at coordinate 37,457 of PVKS010019984.1, read as the reverse complement.
AAAGGGAGTATTTTACAGTTAAGCACATGATCTGGAGTGAAGAATTCGGATGTTGCTCTGCTGGTCCAGGCTGTTAATACTCTTCTTGCTCTTCCTGCGAGCCCCCTTCATCAGGTATCACAAAGCCTTCATCTGTGGCATAGAGAATGTCTACAATCCTCTGCAATACAGGGTCGTTTTCCCCCTCGTTCTCCTGGCAGATCAATTCAATGTTCCTTAGCTTTCCAAAGTAGAAATCTCTCTCCTTCTCCAAGTCCTCGACAGTAAGTTTCAACACGTTGACCTGCTGCATCAATTCAGCTGCTTCATCATCCCCATTGCCCACACCAGGATTCTTCCGCACCACCCCTGGGCCAGCCTTGGGAGTCTCAGTAGTCCTCTGTGTTGAAATGGGTCTCTGTGGAGCTGCACTGCTCGAGCTGAGAGGTTTCTTCGGTTTGTTCAGAGCTGGAGCAACAAGGCAGGGTGCAACTGCAGTTTCTTGGCCTTGTCTGGCAGCAACAGGGTCATAGTCTTTTCCATCATAGTTTGCATCAAAAAATTTCTTGAACCACTGCACGAATTCAAAATTGTCCTGAAATTTTCCTTTTACTAATTTATCCACAGGAATTATTTTGTCAACTCCCATCCTCTTAAAACCTGCTTGAAGAATTTTGAAGTTCTGGATATATTCATGTTCTAGCTTAGCTTGGAAATTTGACTTTCTTCAAGGCAACTGAGCCAGGGAATAGCATGTCCATAAACTGACAATAGGCAGCTCCTGAGCACAACTGTTCGATCTTTGTCAGATTCAACTGCAGAGACTCATTGATCCAGGCCAGCATGTCATATCGACTTAGGTTATCACTGGTGACTGATGTTCACCGCCATCTTCGGCTCTCAGCAGAACCGCGTCCACTACCCGCGCCCAGCTCGGGTTCCCTAGATTCTACTTTTAATGTTATTACTGAAAATTTGTTGAGTATTTTTGCATCTATTAATAAGAATAGTTGGTTTAAGAAATTATTTGGTGTTTATTTTTGTTAGATTTAATTTCAAAATATTTGCTCAGTAAATTAAGTGGGAAATATTTCATGTTCTATGTTTCCAGAAACTATTGATGTAGCATCAAGCTTATCTTCTCCCTGACAATTTTTTAAAATGTTATCATTAAAGCCACCTAGAAAGGGAGCTCTGTTGGAAAATATTTCTTGGTGATAAATTTCTTTCGTCTATGTATTGGTCTGTTTTCGCTTTTCATTTTTATTTTCTCAAAAATCACAGTTTAATTAAGTTTTAAAATTTATGAAACAAATTATTTATGAAAATTATTGATTTTTAATGCTTTAATTGCTATGTGCTTTAGTATCATGTACTGTGTGTGCTTGTGTGCGCACGCGCATGTGTTTAAATTTTGTTGCTTTTTCTTATTCTCCTCATTAGACTTACTACTAGTCTAGTTGAAAAAAATGATTCACTTTCTTTTTACTTATTTCACACAGGACCCCCCTTACGAAGTGACAGATGAGCTAAAACCTAAAGGGTTGGCCAGCATCGTTCTCATGCATGGTGTGGCGGTGATGCCCTCCAGCCCTGTGGAGCCGCATAGCATCCCACTTTCCCTTGCTCTGCGAGTCAAGTGCGGTGTGTTAGCAGATGGTGTGGATTCTTACCCAGGGCACAGCTCCGAGCCTCTTCAGCGCCTTGCTTGTCTGAACTGGAATCACCTCTGCACATCTGTCTTCAGCTTGCTCTAGCTTCAACCCAACATGCTGCGATCTTTTCAAATCAGACCTCGAATTGGGTTGCTCTTTGGCTTGAAAAGTTTCAGTGGCTTTTTATAACATTCAAAATAAATTCCAAGTATCATAACAGAGACCAAAACCTTTTCACGATCTGATCTCTACCTACCCCAAGCCACTCATCTTGCACCATATTCCATTTTGCTTACACTGCTATCCTTTGCATCCCTTAAATTCGCTGATTTCTTCCTTTCCTTGGAATATTCTTCCTCTTCTTTCTGAGGCTGAGTCTTTCTTCCTCTCCAGATTTCCTTCCCCTCATCTTGCCTGACCATGTTGTATGGCATGTCACGCATTCTCCATCTTTATTCTTTCTCAGAGCAACAGCTTACAAGTATAAGATATTTAATTGTGTTTAGCAGTAGGCAGTCCTTAAGATGTCCACCAGTAATTCCCTGCCACTGGTTTCATGTCTTTGTATAATCCCCTTCCTTCGGTATGGGCTGGACTAGTGACTTGGGTATAGTATGGAGGAATACAATTTTGGATAGTAGGTTGCAAACTCTTTGACTTCTGTCCTGTTCTTTGGCTAGTTTGTTCCAAGGAAAGGTAGCTGCCATGTTATAAGCTTTTCTTTGGGGAGGATAATGTGGCAGGAAGTTGAAGGAGACTCAATTCAACGTTCCATGAGGAACTCAATGTCTGGTGGGCCTTGAGCCCAGGCCCCAGAGGAGGGAGCTGTTTGGTGAGAGCTGGCTCCTCTGCCTCTGTAAGACTGATTTGCTTTTCCTATTCTCAGTTTTTATTTCCACTCTTTCACACAGAAACTGTTCTCCAGCAAGCATGCGGAGAATTTGTTAATCAAGTAATTCAATAATAGTTAAAGAATGCCTTCTAAATGTCAGTTATTGTGTTGAGCTGAAATAAAACAATGTATGTACAGAAAGTATGAAGCCCCTGTCTTCACAGAGTTCATGATATAGAGAAGTGGACACAGATATTGCAACTGTTATGTCAAAATTTGGTGAGTGTAATGGAGAAAACAAATTAGCTTAATGGAGTGTGGAGTGTCAGGATTGGGTTATGGGTCACTATTTTATTGGGGGCAGGGTCAGGCAAGTCCTCCCTGAGAAGGTGACTTTTATTTATTTTATTGAATTTATCTACATAAGAACATAAAAATTATATTTATTTATGGCATAATATGTGATGTTGTGATATATGTATGAATTGTATAATCAGGTTAAATGTATATATCTCCCTAAACATTTACCTTTCCTTTATTGTGAGGGCATTCAAAATCTTTTCTTCTAGCTTTTGGAAATACACAGTCCATCACTATTCTCTGTAATCACCCTACTGTGCAATAGCACACCAGAAGTTCTTACTCCCGTTTAACTGTAACTCAGTGCATTTTGATCAACTTTCCCCCATTTTTCTACTCCTCACAGTCTCTGGTAACCACATTCTATCCTCAATTTCTATGCCATCAGTGCTTTTCCCCCCAAATGAATAAGATCATGTGCACTTGCCTTTATGTCCACAGAGTATTTCACTTGCTCTCCAAATTCATCCATTTGTCACAAATGATACAATTTCATTCCTTTTTCTGGCAGAATAGCATTCCATTGTGTGCATGTACCACATTCTATGTATATATCAGTTGATAGACCTTTAGGTTATTTGCGTTTGCTGGCTTTTGTGAATGGTGCTATAATGAATATGGGAGTGTGGCTATCTTTGACATATTTAACTCATTTTCCTTGGATATACACCTTGTGGTGGGGTTGTTGGATCATATTGTAGTACTACTTTTAGTTTTTGGAGGAAATTCATATTGGGTTCCATAATGGCAGTACTAATTTACATTCCCAGCATCAGTGTACAAGGTATTCCTTTCCTCCACATCTTCGTCAGCACTTGTTAGTTTTAGTTTTTGACAGTGGCTTTTGCTACTATATTGAGATGATAGCTCACTGCTCACTGTGGCTTATTTTTCTCTGATGATTAATGATGTTGAACATTTTTATATAGTGGATGGCAATTTGTTTATCATCTTTTGAGAAATGTCTACTTAGATCCATTGCTCATTTTGAATTAATTTTTGTTGTTATTGAATTTCTTTTCCTCCTTCTTCTTCTTCTTCTTCTTCTTCTTCTTCTTCTTCTTCTTCTTCTTCTTCTTCTTCTTTTTTAGTTTCTCTTATATTCTGGTGATATTTAAACAAGACTCCAAAGCAGAGTCACTGAACTGTTAGGAGAAAGGATCTGGGTGGAGGGAAAAGCACGTTTAAAGGCCCTGATACAGCCACATTTGAACCCAGGAAGAAGGTATTGAATTCTAGATGTTTTCCAAAGTAGAGCTGGTAACATCTGCAATGGCTTAGAAGTGGGATGACAGAGAACAAGGGACTTGAGGATGTTACCAAGGTTCCTGTTCAGCAGTAGATGAGCTGTTTCCAGAGGTGGGAAAGACCGGGGCTTTTTAAGGGGTGGCATGGGGTGGATCAGCAGTACGTTTTACACACGTGTTCTTGCAATATGTTTCTTTTGCTTTTGGCCCTCTACAAACATGAAATGATCTTCCTAGAATGTCTCTCACCACCCCTTGCCAGACTCTCACTAAGGTCATGGTATCCTCAGTGCCAGCCTCTCGTTCTCCAGCACACCATCTCCAGAGCCCCTTGCTTGCTTAGTTATAGATACGAGGAACCTGTTTCTTACATTCCTTCCCAATTAGAAAACAGGCTTCTAGAAGACAGAAGTCATGTCATATTTATCTTGTAAATCTAGTGTCTAGAACACTATCAGTTACCAAGCTGATGCTTAATAAAAATGAAATGCTGAATGATTAAATACATGGATTAAAGAAAATGAACAACTTAAGTAATGCAAAGAGTAAACATTTTCCAGATACGAAGAATGAAACATTGAATGTATTTGGTGAGCCTCAAATGGTTAAAGTTATTGAGCCATAGAGTGTGCTACTGTGATGGGGTTGGGGAGAACGGGGAAAATCAAGGTGGTGGAGGGGTGTGTTCCATGCTAAAGTACTTGGTAAATGTGTCAACTCACTATTAGCTTGTGAGCAGAGGACTCCTCATGTCTGAGATGCTGCGTTCTCTTTTCCCGCTGACCTGTAAGATGTTGTCATATGGCAGAAGGCGGAAGAACAAAAAGGATGGCATTCCTCCATCCAGTCCTTTTTGTAGGAGCATCGAATCCCTTTAACAAGGAAAGAAACTCTCTTGAACTAAGCACATTTTAATCCCTTCACACTGATCATCAAGTTTCTGCCTGAGTTTTGGAGGGAACACATTCAAATCACGTCAATTATCAGTTTTCCATCTGCAGATGCGGCAGCTGCCTCAGCTTGGTGCAAGATGGAATGTGTGAACCTCTAACAAGTATCTGGTCAAACTGAACTTTATTCATTACTGTCATTGTTTTAAAATTTAATTTATAAAGTTACATTTGAAACATGTACCAAAATAAGCACTTCAGAAAAAACCATTAGTTATATAAATCTAAGGCAAGTATATAAATCTAAACAAGTACCTTGTTTTCCAGGAGGAAATGAAAAATGTATTTTATGTGACAGATTAGGTCCAAAGTTCCACTCTGATTCCTTGTGCAAAGTGTGGGGCAGGGGATCCCTTGAGCTTGTTAGGGAGGTCAGCTTTTCTTTTGTACCCTGTACTACTCTCAACCTCATAAAGTCCAGCAATGGAAAGAAGAACACACAAGGAATACACAGTTGAATAATTCTGACTGCCTCACAAATCCATCACTGGGAAAGCCAGATTCTCAGATATAAGAAAATCCCTCATTACTTAGATCAGGCTGGAGTGTTTGGAAGGACCTTGCCATAACTATAAATTAACTTTTGCAACTTGGGTAAGTGAGAAAATAGAAGAATATAATTTGTCTTGCTGAGTTAGTCTTTCCTAAAGCTAATGCCAAAATTCTCGCTCCAAAATGCCCTGTATAAAATAAGCTCACTATTAATGCAGACACATAAAGGAAACCAACAACATATCAATCACAGCTTGAAGAAGAAGCCCAAATGGCATAGGTGTGGCATTGCTGGCTTTGGATGTCAATAGCAGATGCCAACAACTCTGATGTTTGCAATAAGAAAGAATATTCTGATCAATAAGGAATTGATATTATATATTCTCATTGACAAAAATGATTTTCTCTGTGTTTCACCCTGGCCTAAAATGTAATTACTTTTCTGGTAACATATATAAAAGAAAAAAATTATTTGAAAGAGAAAGGATTTTTCCAAAGAATGTTTAGGTCATTTAAAAATAAAATTATAGGTCTATCAAATGCAAGGATCATTAAGAAACTTTTTTTGGTTATTGTTTGTTTCATAATTTAAGGATAAATGTACCAGTTCAAGAAGTAGATCTGCCTCAGTGTGATGCATGCTGCTAAGTCTTCAGGAATACCAATGTGGATGTGAAAAGATTCTTACCTTGTATGACATTTGCAGCTAATTAATAATTTATTATTATTATTTCTTACTCATTACTATTATTAACATGTGTCACTCATTGTGATGTTTTAACCACCCTGGGAAGCATGCTCTATAGGTATGGTTATCATCCTTTTTTGAACACAGAGGAAGAACCAGGGTCAGGGAGGACTGTTGTCCACACCAAGGTTCAACAGCTGGAGAGGACTGGTCCTCCAGCTTCCAGTCTGTTCTGTGTTCCACCACTGCATGGTGCTTCCCACCTCTGGCCTTTGAGGGACTAAGCATTCATGAAGATAAGTATGTTTGTAAAGCCTATGGCGTGGTACAGAGTGTCTCCGGTGATTTATAATGTCATAAAGTGCTTCTCCAAAGACCCTGAAGAAAGGCCAGTTCCATCTGGAGGAAAGGTAGATCTGTAAGGTGGACCTTAAAAATGGTTTAAATTGCAGATATCTGGCATTTCAGATAGTAAATGGTATGAAATAAGAGCATGGGTTTGCCCAGTTTAGGGGGCTGGTTGAGGGGGTGTCTTGTTAACAATGTTGGAACAAGATTTATGAGAGAATGGGATGCCACTGGGTGTTTTTTACAAGGCTAACATTTTTATTGTTTGATTCAGCAGACATAAAAGTACTCAGCTGAAGTGCCACACAAGTTTGTAAACACTTCTAATTTCTTTTTTTATTGTATATATTTGAAGTGTCCACCGTGATTTTTTGATATACATAGTGAAAGAGCCACAGCGTTTTGGGGACAACTTCCTGTTCATGCAGTGTGAATCAGGCTGCCAAAGTTTAAATCTGAGCTCTGTCTACATATTGCTTGCTCTTGGATCTAACCTATGCCTCAGTTCTCATAATAGTTAAGCCAATGGAATAAGAGTCACTACTCTGAAGAGTTGTGAGGATTTACATGAGTAAAGGGCACATACCTGGAACACAGCACCTAAAGCTGGTATTTATAGGTCCTGGAGATGGCATGATCAGAGGAAATCCTCTACGAAGTGATGCTGGTATAGAATGATAAAATAACTGGGGGTTGGCGGAGAGGCCTGGTGGAATGGAGCAAAGTTGGAGTCCACAGAGCAAGTTTGCAGCCTGTAGCAGAAGTGCATGTGAGCTGCAGTCAGGGGCCATTTGGGGGCACCCACAAGGGGGACATCAGGTGTCAAATATTGGACAGCCTTCCAGAGGTGAGAAGAAAAGTACAATGTGTTTTTTTTAATTGTTCCGAAATTCAACTTTTTGCTTTTTCACTAGCTAGATTTAAAGAGTTTGATGACCAAATTTGTAATGCTTTGTTTCAGTCCAAAAAATCCTATAAATAGACCAGATAATTCTAGCCTTTGCACCTGTTCAAACAGCAACAGAGATAAAAGGAACTAGAGGAGAGACCAACCCCTTCCTTTCCTTAATGAGACTCCATTGATTTTTGCAAACAAATGAAAGACAATAAATTGCCCCAAATGTCTCTTTATTTCAAAGCCAGGCCACATTACTGACCAGGGTGCTCCCAGCAGAGGCAAGGTGATAAGACCCCACAGCTGGACCATAAAATGCAGTTGCAGCTCTGAGGATGTTCGCAAATCCCTTTGTTCCCACCAGAACTTGAGGAGTTTGGGAATATATCCTATTGGCTCCAAGGCTATCTTTATTTGTTTATTTTACAGGTCAATGACCAAAACCTCTAAAATTCACAAAAAAGCCCATGAGCAGGTCAGAAGCTGCCCAAATGGCTTTTGGTCTCAGAACTTCTGGAGAGACCTAAGATTTTATGAGATCAGGGCAGGAACAACTCTTAGCAACCTGTTGTTTCCTACAAGCAATGAGTTGGTTCCTTCTAGTGGCTTCTGTTTTGTTTGTTTATCACTGCTGCTCAACTCAGCAATGGCGCTGCAGGGCACAGGGGCTGCCAACCACTGCTAAACCTGGGAAGTGCTATAGATGTGAAATGCATACCAGATTTCAAAGATGCGGTATGAAGAAAAGAAAGAAAACATCTCAATAATTTTTATCTTGATTGCAATTTGAAATGATGATATTTGGCTATGTGTGATTAAAATAATTATTAAAATTAATTTTAATGGCTTCTTTTTACTTTTTCAAATGTGGCTACTGGACAACTTAAAATTATACATGGGGCTCACGTTGTATTTCTGTTGGAAAGTCACGTTAGTAGAAGCACACCCTTTGTTCTTCAGATTCTCCTGATGTATTCAAAGCATTTGTTTAGGATCATTTTGTTGAACACCTGTTCGTAGGACCTGAATGAATCATCTCTATTTACATTGTCCTACAATTTGCAATTGTGCTATAAATTTGATGTGACTGCAAGATGTCTTGCACTTTGACTCAATAAAAGCTGAAGGGGCCAATTTAGGTAAAGTGTGGACAAATAAAGGCAGTTGGGGAAAAAAGGAAGGAAAGACAAACAGCATATTGAAAAATTTTTACTCAGGACACCTCTTCAGGCTGAATTTTTTTTTATAGAAAAGAAATAGTGGCTCACCGAGGGTCAAGGACTTTCTCAAAGCAATCCAGCTTATGCCTGTCAGAGTATTCTAAGTTGTCCCAAAGCACGGACTCCTCTCAATATCTCAATGCTTCTGTGCCACGGACAAAATTGAGTAAATTAAACTGTAACAATTATTTTTGGAGACGTTTCTTTTTTAAAAAAAATATATACTTTATTAAGTATAAAGTATATAAATAATTCAGTAAGCTTGTAGAAAAGCCAAAAAAGACATAAATTAGGAAATAGTGTTCTAATCTAAAAAAATCTGTATTTTCTTTGTCAGTATTTGACGGAACATTCGTTAAAGTTGTTTGATGTACAATTGTTTGTCATTTTAAAAGTCATTTGTTGTAAAAGACAGTTCTGTTGTCTGATGACAGCAGCAGCCCCACAGCCAGGGATCGTTCTGGACCTCTGTGTAGGATGAATTCAACTTCTTCTTGAGACACAAATTTTCTTCTGTATTTCTAAGGTGGTGTTTTTCTTATTTTTTCAGTGTCTGGTAGCCCATGAGGCATCAGCAAATCTGGTGATTTGCTTCACTTAGAGCGATGCTGTGAAATTGCAGACCTGTGGGATGTTAGCCTCATGATGTCATGGCTGCGGGCACATGGGGTTCAGGACTGTCGCTTCTGTCAGTGACCCTTGGGAATGGAGTTTGTGGCTTGACTACCCGAAGGACCCGGCTGGCAGATGCTACCCTGCTGCCATCAGGACCTCTGAGAAGATGCAGAGGCTTCCTTTGTCAATCACAAATGTCCTTGTTTCAGTTTTGTGCTTGCATGGCTGCTCATTTGGTATTAATAAAAATATGTAGAATGAAATATATTCATGACAGCTTTTATTAATAGAGATGATAACAGATTTTATTCTTGAGAGATCATTACATATTCTTTGAGCCCTCTTATTTCTCTTTTGGCTATGTGACTTAAGCATGGAACATGGAGTTAATGATGCTTATCTTGCAGGGCTGCAGAGGGGTTGAGAGAGGGCTATTTGGGAGAGAGTGCCCTGGAAACATTTATGTGTCAGAAGTCTTCCTCCTCATACCCTCTCCCACCCCCAGCATGGGGGTGAGACAATGACTTCACCTTCTTCTGCTACACATGTTTATTATATTTCTAGATATTCTGGGAAATATTTCTTTTCTGTAAATGAGATACAACATGAAAAGGCTAGAAATAACAAGGAGCCTTTGGATCACAGGACTGTTCTTTGGGAAAGAGAGTCTGGTTCCATCAAGTCTCTCTTTAAACAATGCACTCAAGCCTCTTTGAACTTTTTATTAGAAAGATTTTTCCTCTGCTTACCTGAATTTTTCTCCTTGGTAACTGGATAAGAATGTGGAAGATATTAGATAATTTCACCCCATAACTTTTTTCCGTACACCAAGCATTGCTATAGCTGTCGCTCTATTATTTCCTTCATATTCACTGAAGGAAAATATTCACTGAAAGCCATTTGTATGAATTTTCATGTAACCGATCCTTATTAATCCATATTAAGTATGAAAAGATTACAATTATATAAAGTGACACATTATTACTGTTTTAGTGAACTTGTTTCTAAAGCCAGTATTTATTTTCTCACCTAGGCTAGACTCTAGGGGAATGAATTTGCAGTTACTAATTAATGGTTTGTTTGCTACTATTTTACTTGGTTAGTTTCTCATTTTCACATAAAAGATTAAAAGTAAGAGAAAGGTTTGTGGAGCAGTAAACCCATAGAAAATATACCATTTACTGACCAAGACATGGCATGATGTCAGTGTAGCGCACAGGTAGTGAGGGAACTAAACTGAAGCAAACACGTATTGTTTTGGGTCCCTCAGGTTGTGAGGCACCCTCTATGCAAATTAATTTTTAATATAAGGCTTGGTTGGTGGCATTGCCAAAGCAAAGTGTTAATAACCAAGTAGGATCAAATGGAGGGGATAGTGAGAGGAATTACTATTGCTATGCATTTTCTTGATCCACTAGGAAAGCGTGTGCTGTTCTTGCATTTCTGCATGTTTAGAAATTTTAGTTCATAAAAAGAAGAACATTTCTATCAGGGGCCACAATAACAGTATCACTGAACTTGAAGCGGAGACTGCCACCTGGTCACTCAGGGATCCTCGTGCCCTGAACATGGAAATAGTCATATTTGGGCTGGAGTGATTGATCAAAGGGAAACTGAGTTGTTCTGACTGGCGATGAAAATGCTTGGAACTTGGAACAGTGTCTTGAAGTGCTTCTCAGGTTTCCGTATTCTGTGGCACAACAGTCTAAACACAACTGTTGATGATGTAGATCTTTCAGGAATAAAGGTGTGGGCTGTCACACCAAAGAATCAGGACTACATGAGGTTGATTAGGTTAAAAAGAATTTGGAATGATAATGGAAAATGGATATTATTAATACCAATTACACCCATGTGAACTGTTGCCCAAACAAGGACTGCACCATTCATGTGTATTTTCCATTTGCTTTGATATGAATATATTTGTGTATCTTAATCAGTCTTTTCCTCTGCCCAATTCTCCTATGATATAATCTAAGGTATATTAATAATGATAATCACTTAATACTAAACTACATGATATCAAAAGAGTGGAGGAAGTGATCTAGAAAACAAATAAGTTTGCTGCATAAAATGGTATGGGGCTTTGTGTTTCATCTCTTATGGATGGCATTGTATCTTTAGTTGAGTAAAGGTATTTCACATATATTTGGCATTTATTTGAAAACAAAAAGTGGGAAGATGACACATAGAGGTGTTGAATTGACCCAACCACCAAGACTTCTAAGACTGGTGACTACAGCTCTCAGAATATCCCTATTGGTTCTTTAGAGTTTGCCAATGAGAAGAATTACTGGAAGATTTGGAAATTGGAAAGAAAACAAAAGCCCTTGTTCTTTGGAGGACATGTGTCAGATGTGGGGGCAATGTTTCCCTCAGCACAAGTTCCACTTGACAGCTGTGACTGCCAGACACAGTGGAATCATAGATCTCTCCACGAGCAACTTCTCACCAGTCATGGAAGCCAGATGTAAAGACTTCTTGTTCTTTTCAGTGACACTACTTTGCACACACCCTCAAGTGATGCAGGCTGAAATTGCAAGTAATTCCTACTCTGATGCTCTGGTTGTAGTCTTTCAGAGGTTTGTTCCTCAGTTTTACAAATTCACAAAATCGCTAATTTATGCACTATTTAGACCACTTTATTCCCAACACACATATGACTCTGTTTCCCTAAATTAACCTAGACAAAGGTAGAATGTGATCACATGATCATTATTTCCTTGTTTTGATTCTTTCAATTCTAATTGCTATAATTCTTGGAGCCTAATATGTTATTGTATTGTTAGATTTCCCACTTATTGATATGATGTCTGTAAAAAACAAAACAAACAAACAAACAAAAGCAAGACATAAACAGATTTAGGTTGCTAGAATATTGACCTGGAAATATTTTGGAAAAAATTTGTTAAAATAATGTTAACATTTAATCCTTTTGACTCTAAATGAGTTACAATTTCCTTGTGTTAACTACATCAATGTTTATAGCAGCACAATTCACAATGGTAGCTAAATTATGGAATCAACCCAAGTGCCATTCATTAGATGAATGGATTAAGAAATTGTGATACACACACATACACACATATATATATATCACAATATATATATGATTATATAAATAACCATTCAAATAAAAATTAATAGCTGAGCTAAAGGAAGTCTAGTAAAGTAGAGGAAAGAAAGGGGAGAGGGGAGGAAGGACGGGAGGGTAAAGGGGAAAGAACAGGAGGGATTAAAAAAACAAAGTATGTTTTGTACCTGTAAGATACTAAACAGCTCCCATGTATTCAATAAAAATGGGAAAAATGAAACACAGAAACAAACAAACAAAAGAATCCAAAACAAAACAAAGGGCCATCAGTAGAAGAAAGAGACCAGGAAAAGGGAGGCGGTGAGAGAGGGGGGAAGTTCTGGGGAGGGATATTGGCCAAATTATATTGCTATATTGTGTGCATGCGTGAATATATATAGCAACAAATCTCATCATTCTGTACAACTATAATGCACCAATAAAAAATGTGGGGAAAATGGGAATGGCCACATTCCAATACTTTATGCTCTAGCCTTCTCTTCCGGGTGAGGCGGTAATCCTGCTGATGGCGACACCAAACCAATTAGTCAAATGTTGAAAAGAATCATTTGAAGATTGGATTCTACAGCATAGAATATATTGATGATTTTATTACTTTGGAGTTTTTACATTTTATAGGCAAAAATGTTTGGCTAAACTTTTAATTTTTTTATCTAGATGTTTCATGGTGGTCTTATAGTAGAATAGGAAAAGCTGAAATTATTATAATTTTTTATTCCCATGCTATGGCCAAAGGAATCTGATTCGATAGCTTAAATGCTGATCCCTTAAACTAAATGCTAATTCCATAATTCAGAAAATTTCATCAAATGTTCTTTCCATATTTCTGGGCTCATATCAAATCACATTGGTTTAATGCCAATTTCATGGATTTCTGTGGCTAGCGAATCAGTAGTTAAAATGTAATTAAACATGAATTACTTCCCATTGCAGTTTTGCAAGCTAAAGCATAGTTAGATATGAGCTGGTAATAAGACATAAACAAATGTGTTCTCAAATACAAACCCTTTCACAAATGAACAAAGTACTGACTTCACTAAATATGTCTACTATATCAGTTGTGATAATTTCATCTTTGAGTGACTACATATTTAACCAAAACTGAATTAAACAATGATGAAATTTAGTATTCCACAAAGCATTGATTATGAAATCTGTAAAAATAAAGTTATGTTAATTCTTTGGACTAGTTTAGACAATGTGTGAGCAAAGCCACCATGGCACACCCTTTACTTTGAAAAAATAACTTGATGATGAATTGATCTATTTGAAGTACCTTTGAAATTTTTAAAAACAAAATTTCAAAGCATTTTGCAAATATTTGTGACTTCTGGAATTGAGCTCACATATATATTTAGTAAAAGTTGATTTTTACACAGAAACCTCTCTTTCAATTATTCGGATTATTCCACAAAGGAAACTAATTGTATGTCAAAATGAAATTAATAAAAAATTAAAACAATAGAGTCTAAAGATCCAAAGAGATCTTAGTGTTCACCTGTGGCATGAATTATATATACGTATATGGTTTTTTAAGAATAAAAATATAGTAAGTTATGTTTCACATAAGCAATATTAGATATTATTTAGTTTTTGTTCTTGGCAATAGAGAAGGTAAGGATCTTGCCACAAGCTTTTACTATGATTACCAATTATCATACTCCAAAAATGTAAAAATGTCAGTTAGCACAGTATGTAAATGGTGGAATACATATAAATGAATTCCATATATAAATCTAAAGCTTCATAATTTCTAATGTGTTCCAGGGGAATCATAACCCTAAACTTTTGTTGGCAATAGCCGTCTGCCAAGTGCGAAATTGCCAGAGAAATTTGCTGACTTGTGAATCTGGTCCAAATGATGCACTAACATATACAGTACTAGAAGAGCCCCACTGAATAGCTACTAAATGTCAGGCAAGTTCTAGGAGAGATAGTTACGGCAACATACCTGCATTAAGAAAAATACTCCTAATCTAACTTTGCACTGCATCTCAGAGCCCTAGAAAAGGGAACAAACTAAGGCATAATTTTTAGCAAGATGAAAGACATAATGAACATGAAAGCAGAAATAAAGGAAATAGAAAAAAGTGATAGAAAAAAACTAATAGTTAGCTTTTTAAAAGGTAAGCAAAATTGACACTCTTAGCTAGACAAAGAAAAAGACAAAGAAGATGCAAAAAATAGAATCAGAAATGAAAAAGGAGATATTACAATACCACAAAAATTATAACAAATCATAGGAGACCACTATGGCAAATTATACACCAAAAAATTGGGTAACCTATAATAGATGGATAAGTTCCTAGACAGATGTAGTCTACAATGACTGAATCATAAGGAAGCAGAAAATCTGAACTAACAAAAAAGAAGAGGGTTAGATCAGGAATCAAAATCTCCCAATAAAGAAAAGCATAAGATCTGATGACTCCTCTGGTGAATTACTCCAAACATTTAAAGAAGAATCAGCACCAGTCATTCTCAAACTCTTTAAAAACGAAGAAAAGGGAACACTTCTAAACTCATTTTATAACATTACCCGATACCAAAGCTGGAATAAGACATTAATTATAAAAAAATAAAGCTTTACACTAATATATTTGAAGAATATAGACACAAAAATCCTCAACAAAGTACTAGCAAATCAAATCAAACCAGCACTTTAAAAGGATCACACATGGCGATCAAGTGAGATTACCCTGAAATGAAGGATGGTTCAACAAATATAAACCAATGAATGTGGTATACCATATGAACAGAATGTGACCATCTCAATACATGCAGGAAAGTATTTCACATAATTCAACTCCTTTCATGATAAACACTCTCAAAAAATAGGTATAGAAGGAATTTATCTCAATATAGTGAAGGTCATGTGTAAAAAGCCTACACTCAACACCATGCCCAATGGTGAAAAATAAGTCCTTTTCTCTCACTTAGGAACAAAGCAATGTTGTCCACCTTTGCCAATTTCATTCAACAGAGGATTTCTACTCAATAAGTTCTAGCCAGAGCAGTTAAGCAGGAGAGAGAAGCAAAGGCATCAGAATTGGAAAGGAAGAAGCACAATAACATCTGTTTGTGTATAATATAATCCTGTCTGTAGAAAGCCCTAAAGACTCCACCAAAAACTGTTAGAACAAATTCAGTGGACCTGCAGGATATAACATCAACATAAAAAATAAGTTGCATTCTCAGCATTAACAATGAAATATTGAAATAGGAAATTAAGAATATAACCCCATTTAGAATAGTATCAAAAAGAATAAAACACTTAGGAATAAACTTAACCAAGAAGGTGAAAGATTTTTACTCTGAATAATGTATTGTGAACAGATAAAGAGAATGGGTCATTTACATACAATGGAGTATTACTCAGACTTGAAAAGGAAGGAAATTCTGTCAGAAGTCACGATCTGAACAAACATGTAGGACATTATTCCAAGTGAAATTAGCCAGCCACAGGACAATTGAATGAGTCCATCTGTATAAAGTATCTGAAATAGTCAAACTCATAGAAGCTGAGAGTACAATGGTGGTTTCTAGGATCAAGAAACAGGTGGAAATGGGGAAAAGATGTTCAATATAATCATTGAACAATTTACTACTTAAGATGGAGAAATTCTAAATATCTTCTGTACAACATTGTGCCTATAGTAAAAATATTGTTCAGAGGTTAGACCTCATGTTATGTGTTCTTACCACAAGATGGGAGAAAAACAGTGAAGGATAAATTGGATGAAAAGGGGAAAATGAACCTGATAAAAGGAGAATGATTGAGGGGTTTCATGATTATCACCTTTATCCCAATGCCACTCAGAAATGTGGGCCTGGAACAACAGCCCACCATGAACTGACTGTTACTAGTTTTCACAGAGATCAGTACAGAATTTGAGAGTAGGCATTTAGAATAATTTTATGCCTGTTGAAGCTAATAATAAAAGAATAAGATTTATAATTTATAAAAAAGCTCTTAAACCCCCCATTTAATCCAATCACCTGGATGCATCATGATTGATTCGATCACTTTTATGTAGCTGGAAAATTAGATTGCTTACAATTTTTTATTACTGCAAATAATTCTTTGATGAAAATCCATGCACATAATTTTGAGAGTATAACATTTGTATAGATTCATTTCTTAGATGAAGCTTTATTAAGTCAAAAAATATGAGCATTTTGAAGAAATTGGATGTGTACTTCCTAGTTGTCTTTACTCAAATTCCCAGAGATGAGTGTCTTTAATTTTGAGTTTTATAGGATTGTGTTGTGTGGCTGGTTCTCAGCTTCTTTGTCATTTTTTGCAAGCTCAGCCTTGGATCTGTTTGGGGTAGCATCTAAAGGCACTCTTGATTGACACCCTGAGGCTAGCTTCTGGTCAAGGACCCTAAATCTCTGTTTCTGCATTTCCCGCAGCTTGGAATCTGTGCTTTAGAAATCTATTTAACATTATATTCTTTTTTTTGGATGGTTTCCTTTTTTACCTCCGATGGACCCTACAACCCTATGTGTTGCTTGCCAAGAGAGTAAAGTCCAGCTTTTGGATTCCACACTGATGGCTAAGAGTCTGATACTGATTAATTCCCCAGAAGGGAACAGTTTTAATAGTGACCACCAGGATGGTCTTCTAACTTATTATACAAATAAATGTGTATTTAATTGGAACAGGCATTACTCATAAATATACCATGAAAACTGGCAGAATAAGCAGGGCCTGTCCCAGGTAAGTCAAGATTTCTGATCACCCCAGCCACTGCCACTCCTGGATTCCTGAGCTCTGTGCTACCCCACAGGCAGGAATGTTTCTGGCTACATCTTCATGACTGACTGGCTGCCAGCATTCCTGGTTACACTCAAGGTTCCTGCCATAAAATGTCACCTTAAATTCTCCAGAGTATAAACTTCATTGGAATTAAATTGCTAGTCAAGAAAAACGGAATTTAATAATATTTATGAAGGAGTACTCACTGGGCATGCAGCTTTTCCATTCCTCTAAGATATTCTAAAGTAGGCCCTCTGTCAAGCCAGATGTTAGAGTAATGCATTCTTGGAACAGAAATTAATTGTCACCGAGTATCAGTTCCTTTTAGGATACGGTGGGGCACATTTTCAGAAAAAGATGTTTAAAATTTGTGAGTTTATCAGTTGATGACTACTGTAGGCCCATCCTCTTCATGAGGACAATGGGAGAAATTCCTCTCTGGTCTTGACTTGGGGAGCAGAAGCTCTGTCCCTGCCAGACCATCGGTTTGTCTTTGTTTTGTGGACATGCAGCTGTGCAGTATTTTGTGTTTCTGTCCTTGTTTTGGGGGCTAGGCAGCACAGAGTCAAATTTTTAACTCATTTACAGCAAATGCATAATTCTTTGTATATTTTTATTATACTTGGATTTATTATTATTATTATTTTATGTTTAGTCCTCTTAGCCAAATTCCCACATCTAGTTCACAGTTTTGTAATAATAGTATTAGTTTTTGTTATTAATTCTTTGTTAACTATGTCAAATCCCTTTTGTGGAAGGAAGTCTAAATATGTTTATAAATAATTTAGTAATTTGCCAGAAAGTGACAGCTGCATGGAGATATTGTAATGCTAGATTTGGGGAAAGCTTGTTGTTTGTTTATGACCAACTTCCATCTGGGTTACCATTGGAAAAATTTCTTTCCTTATGTGATGTCAGTGACCCTATGCTCTTAAAGCATGCTTTTATTTCAAACCTCTTCTCTTCCACAGGTTCCCTTCCACAAGTGGCTAAACAACTGCAAGTTATACCCTTCATTTTAAAAAAATTTTATTGAGGAGGTGATTTTTTGTACAATCATAAATGCATATGTAGTAACAATATGATACGCTCCCATCCTGATCCAGAATCACCCCCACATCGCCCATACTCCAGTCTCTTGACTCTTCTGTATTTCCCCCCATAACAGATATAAATGATATATACATACACATTTGTGTGTATAAGATTGTGTAATTTCCAGAATTAAATGATTGCATAAGTATTATTTAGCTTCTCAGGGGAGTAAAGAGTAAGCTACATTGTTGATCCCCCCAATGTCCTTCCCTATCATCCCTTTCTTTCCCTTCCCTTCCTCCTCTACCCCCTGCCCACTTATCTACGATTCCCCCAGATTATATGTTGCTTTGACTTTGGTGAGTATAGCACATGTGCTTGACTGTTCACCCAAGCCTGGGTTTTGCTCTAGTCTCTGCAAATAAGGGAAAACAGTTGATCCTTGAGTCTCTGGGTTTGGATAATTTTGCTTAGCATAATTTCTTCCATTGCCATTCATTTACCTTCAAATGCTTCTAGTAGCTGATAGAACTCCATTGTATCTATATACCACGGCTTTTGGATCCCTATATTCAGTGATAGGCATCTGGGTTGACACCATAATTTAGCTGTTGTAAATCGAGCTGCTATGAACATTGATTTTGCTGTGTCACTGTAATGTGCTGATTCTAACTCCTCTAGGAAAAAAGCCCAGAAGAGGAATAGCTGGGTCATATCCTGGATCCAAAGTTACAGCCTTCTTTCAAAGCTACAGTCTTTCTTCTAGAGTTTAGAAAGTAGAACTCCAGAACCCCTCCTTCTCTGCCATCTTTTCTGCTCCTTATGGGCAGAACCACTGTCCCCTTTACTTTCTGTCCACTTCCTAACCCATCGATGCTGGCCTTCTAGAAGCCTAATGTCTATAGTATTAGTTCCAATGGATATTCCTTAACCCTTACTTACTTGGCTCTCAATTCTGAGAATATTCTGTACTCATGGTGACCTAATCCCATATGCTTCTGGAGTTTTTCTTACCCTTTCTTTCTGGCCATTCATTCTCGACTGTTTTTTCAGGTTTCTCTAACTCTGTCTTTCCCCTCAGTGATAGTGCCTCTCAGTGTTCGTTCTACCTGCACGTCCTGTGCAGTCTGGTCCATTTCCTAAATAGTGTCTCTAGTCTGGTAATTTTTCTATCTCAGTTGCCTACTATATGTGGGCGTCCTGATTTCCTGCAGGTACCTCAAACTCAGTTTGATCCTTCTTCCCTGAACGTGTTCCTCTTGATTTCCCTATGTTTGAGAATGGGACCAGATACCTTCTTCTCAACTCCAAAGACCTGATCTCTCTCTCTCCCGTTCCCATCCAAAAGGTCATCAAGTCCTGGTGATATGTTTCTTAAGCATCTCTAACATCACCACCATGGTTGCCTGAACCACCAGGGTACAAAATTCTCTTCTTACCTTAATGTCTCGTGTGCTTTACCCAATGCCAAGGACATAAGTGAGCAAATATATTTCTCAAATGCATAAATTAATTTTGGAAATCTAAGAAACATTGAAAGATAACAGAAGTGGAATATCAATATTTTTTTAATTCCTCATTTTATTAGCACAAAATTTGTTTTAATAAGCCAAATGAGCCAAATATTTTTTAAAAGTGAATTGTTTTCTGGAGCATCTGTTTCAGATACATACACTGAGAAATGTATTTTTAATAACTTCCAGGAGGCTGTTTCTCTACATCTTATATGAGGTAATGATAGATAGTGAATAATTGAACCACAAGAGCCTGTGGCTGAGATTTAACCTATAAACATTTAAAGAAACAACAACAACAACAGCAGCAGCAATAAAAGACACTCAAATAAAGCAACGGTATATAAACTGAAGGTTTTACAGTGAAATTCCATGTATTATTTGCTCTCAGGGAAGCTGGAACCACATTTCTGAATATCTTTGAAACCTGCTTTTAAAATTCATTGTGAGAGATGCTCTTTAATATATTGCAATTACAAAAGTCCAACTTCAATTTAGTGATAAAATTCTAATTATTCAACATATATAAGCTCATAATGAGGCAGCAAAGAATGTGCGTAACTGGGTAGCTCTTTTGAAAATTAAATCCTGATAATTTCTTTATCTGGTAATTAGTAACTGTATGCTTCACTTTCCCAAGGTATGACTCATAGATTTTGCCGAAGGCTTCTACAAAGCGGTGTTCACCCTTGATATTCAGTCTTCTGGACATCAAACACTATCAGTCTTTAAGGAGTGAAAAAAAATAAAACTAAAAATAGCAAGTTCTCCTGATCCTAGACTTATGAGGGGCCATGTGTAAAAGAGAGAATTTGCTTCTTGAGGTTGTGGTCTCTGTAAAGGTCTATGTATATTTTTCCTGGTTGATATGAGAATCTTAGAGGTTCTATCTTGCTACTCAGGAAGAGTATCTGTATTAGTCATTTTTTTCAATGCTGTGACTAAAAGACCTGACAAGAACAATTTTAGGAGGAAAATTTAATTTTGAGGGCTCATGGTTTCAGAGGTCTTAGTCCAGGGAAGGCTGGCTTCATTCCTTGGGGCTGAACATCATGGCAGCAGGCATGGCTCCAAGGAGCAGAGAAGGAGACTCCACACCACCTATAAAATATATACCCCAAAGGCACTCCCCCAATGACCCAGCTCCTCCAGCCACACCCTAACAACCTATAGTTACCAGTTCATCCCTATCTGGGGATTAAATCATTGATCGAGTTAAGCCTCTCATGACCCAATCATTTCAGTTCAGCTTTCCTGGATTGTCTCACAGGAGCTTTTGGGGGACACCTTTCATCCAAACCGTGATAGTATCATTATGTTGCCATCTATTATCAGGGATGGTAGACTATGTAGGGAAGTAAATTAGTGACTTCTTAGTTCGGATGCTGCCATAGTTTTGATCTTATGTGGTCCAAAGGCCTACGTATTAAAGGCTTGGTCCCAGCATGGTACTACTGGGAGGTGGTGGAAACTTTAAGAGGTAGGGTCTAGTGGGAGGTGTTGGGTCACTGAGGGTGTGCTTTTAAAGGAGTTCTGGGACCTCCACTCTTTCTCGCTTTCATGTTCTGGCCATGAGGTGAAGGATTTTTCTCTGCTTGGTGCTCCTGCTATGATGCTTGGCCTCCCTACCAAAGGCCTAAAAATAACAAGTTCTCCTGATCATAGACTGCAACCTCCAAAATCATGAGCCAATATAAACTGTTTTGCTTTATAAGGTGACCATCTCAGGTCTTTATCATGGTGACTGAAGGTTAACACAGATGTTGTTGAAAGATGAAGTTCAGAAACTGATCACCCCTGTGGATAACCTCTGGAGACAGAAAAAAAAGGACACATGCTAACAGGTCATTGCAGTTAGCATCTTTAATAAAACATGCTATTGCTATTGACTGTTGGGATTTTCATGTTGCCTTGGTAGTGTGCAGAATGAACTCATTAACTTTAGACTTGGGTTGTTTAGACATGGGATGGGCAGGTTTCCAGGACTCCACTGGACGTTTGCATACTTTATTTTCTGGAGATTCCTTTGACCTTGGTGAATACCAAAAGAAAGGAAATAGCATTCAAGGAGGCAGAACTTAAAATTAAAGCCACATGAGGTAGGAACTCTCTGTGGGATTAAACAGGGAGCACTGGGTAGGAATGTGGTGGTGTTTGCACTTGCACAATTTGACCTGATCACTCAGAGGACCCGTCTGATGTTAGATTGTCCACATGCAATAGGTACAGTGAAAATGAGGTCAGGACTTGGGCAATGAAATTTCTTCTCCACTGTTCTAAAATATAAACAGTTTTGATCACATGTGCATGTCTGAAGGGTCCTGTGAATTTGCTAATGGCTGCTCAGTTCACATGTGTCTTTCATTTTGTCCACTTCAAGACATCAAATTAAAAGGCCATTGGTTTCTATGATCCTTCCATATTGCATAAGAGAGTTTGTGGAATAAAAGGCATGCATTCACAATTTAGAAGTGGAGGATTTGTGCCAGTGCCCCTGACTGCCTTGAAGCAGATGCTACTTTGCATTAAAATTATTTATATTGTAAACTAAACTTTATTGTCTGTATAATGACAGCATTGGCATATAAAAAGGAAAAATAAGACAATTACCTATGTGAAAATTAACTTGCTTAAATTATATTTTAAAAACTATATATTCTGCCCCTCTATAGGTAGAGATATGAATTGGGGTGCACCCCTAACACTTACATAACTAAATTTTTTCTTTTAGCACAAGTATCTATGGTCTCTTCTGTTAATATTTCTACTTTGATATTTTTAATTGAAGAATGTAATTTTATAATAAAGCAAATAAGCTAGATACATTGCCTTTTATGAATGCATATTACTAAACAAATGAACCTTTGGGTTCTTATTAAAGGAGAAATCAGTTCTGCCTATAAAAGTACGTGCTAGTTTTTTCATCTTTTGCCTCCTTCTCTAGTTAAGAATGATGAGAGATTTTAAATCTGTGCTTTTTATGCCCTAACTTATCCGGTTTTCAATGTTGATTGCTCTTCCTCTCTGTTCTGTTTGGTGAAACTCTAGCCATCCTTCAAAGTCTGGCACAAATGTCATCTCCCCCAGAAAGACAAATCGGACAAGGAGTCAACTTTCCTTCCTGTGGACTCCCTTTGCCTTAGGCCATGGGCCCTGGTAGCATCCAGGACAGAGATACACTGACTGCTGCGGTTTTTAATGCAGGTGGGTGAGGCACATTACCACGTCTGTGGCCCAGTGGGTGGTACAATATCCATCACAGACTATGTTTATTGACTTAAATAATATTGCACAAAATAGGCTGATGGCCTTAGGATTTGTTTCAAATAAAAATACTATTATTTTCCTTCTCACTCAAGAAAATAAAAATTTTACTTCAAAGAAATAAACATTTATTATCTTCATGTCTCAAGTGATGGGATCCAGGCACAAAAGCTTGTATTTTATTTTGTTTCTCTTGCTGTACTGACTTTGTGAATAGATAAAAGACCAAAAGCCTAAATATCAGCAATGTTTATTTTAAAATGCCCCTTTAATTTGCCTAAAATGTCTTTGTTGTCTCCAGTTCTGCTTAAGAATAATCTCTTATCACATGGCTCCAGATATATTACTGCTCAGAGCAAATATAACAGTCAACACTGAAATATCTGTTACCTGAAGTATGATGTCATATAGCTTTTAAGATCAACTTTACAAAAGTTACAGGAAAGATTTTTAAAAGCTTGTGAAGGTTTAAAAGGCTTGTGAATTTTGTCTTTATTCTTGCTTTTGACACAAAGGATGATGATGCAGAAGCATGAAGAAAAGTTTGAAAAGTTTAGAAGCTACTCATTTTAATAAACCTAATACAACAAATTTCATTTTAAACCATGATTTTCTTTTTTTAATATGCACATATATTTTATATATATGTGATTGTATCAAGTTACCATTTGCATTATGTTTTTATTATTTCTTACTAACTTATTTTAATTGACAATAATTTCATATGCTTATTGGGGTACAAAGTGATATTTTGATTGATATGTAAATTATAAATATATTCAGTTAAGCTGATCAGCAAATTCATCACCTCATCAACTTATTCTTTTTTTGTGATGAGGATATTAAAAATCAGTGTTTGAAATAGGAAATATTCTTAGCTGCAGTCACTAAAACTTGTTATTCTAGTCTAACAGAAACTTTGTGCCCCTTCAACAATATCTCCCCCATCCCCAATCCTCTTCTTCCCCAAATTCTCCATTTTACTATTTCAACGAGATTGACTTTTTTAGATTCCATGTATAAGCAAGATCATACAGTATTTGTCTTTCTATTCCTGGCTTATTCCACTTAGCATAATGTCTTCCAGTTCCATCCACATTGCCACAAATGCAGAATTTGCTCCTTTTTAAAGGCTTGATAGCATTTTATTATGTAGATATAGACTACAATTTTTTATTTTTCCATACATTGATGGACACTTAGGTTATGTCCTTGAATTATGTAGTTTTTTAATTTTATTATGCCATTATATATATTTAAACTAAATTTATTTTTACATTATGTAAACTTAAATATCTATTTTATATCCAAAATCCAAAATAAATCTTTTAGCCTCTTAAATATCATATAAAATGTTCTGTGTGTTCTTCCCATAATTTTGTTTAATTTTCCCAGGGAACTGAGGCAAAATTCACAGTATTTTTGTCAGAAAAGGTCTGTTGGCCTAGTAACATAGGGAATAGTAGGCCAAGAACTTGCAACTAAGGAAGTTTTTCTTTTTTAAGAATTAATGGAATATTTGATTTTCCTTAAACCTTATTTATTAAATGTTTATTAGGTTTCAGAAGTCTTGATCTCACTGTAATCATAAAAATGAACATGATAGGGCTGGAGCGGTGGCTTAGCAGTTGGAGCACCTGCCTGGTATGTATGAGGACTCACTTCAAACCCCAGTACCACATACGCAGCTAATTGTAGGAGAAACAAAGGCCCGATAAAAATAAATAAATAAAATTGATTCTTTCTTTTTTCTTTTTTTCTTTCTCTCTCTCACACTCTCTTATCTCTCCCTCTCCCCCTTTCTCTTAAAAAAAAGAACATGATAGATCTGATCATCAAATATTGTACCTTATATTCCAGTGGAAGTAAGAAGCTAAAATCAGATAAGCAGACAAGTAAATAGAATACTTAAAAATTTAGTAATACACCAAGAAATGGAACTTTTTAGAGAAACCATCTCAGATAGAAAGTCTGATTGGGCCAGCATGGTGGCATATTCCTGTAACCCCAGATACTTGGAAGACTGAGGCAGGAGGATTGCAAGTTGGAGGCCAGTCTCAGCAATTTAGGAAGACCCTGTCTCACAATAAAAAATAAAAAGGACTAGGGATGTGGCTCAATGGTAAAGTGCCCCTGGGGTTCAATCCCCAGTGCCAAAGTAATAAGGATGATGAAGTTGATTGGTGATGATGATGATGATAGCTAAAGAAATAAAGAAAAAGTCCAATTGGGATTGGGCTAAGATGTCGATGAACAACATGCTGACTGATCAAGAGACAGTAAGGAGTTAGGCTGAATGGTGGAAGCTTTCAGGCTTTGAAACAGCAGGAGATAAAGCTGTGAGGTAGGGAGGAGCTTATTACAAACTAGATATGGGAATGGGAGATCAGGATCCCTCAAACACTGAGAAGAGGGTAAAAGGCACGAGATGAGATGGTAGCAAGAGTGAGTGAGGAGCCACAGCACAGTGGGCTTTTTGATTGGGATGAGTGACAAGGGTCCCTTTGTGAGTATAACGGGAAATTGGGAGGGGTCAATTAAGTTAGTGACATAGTACAATTTCCACAATAAGAAGTTTCCTTTCTATACAATGTGGGGAGTGATTACAGGAATAAGAATGGAAAAGGAGATCCCATGGGAGGGAGTTACAAATTTCCAGGACCAGAAACACAGGCATAATGGTCTGGAATAGTAGCAGAGGAAATGCAGGGCGATAACCAAAGTAAGGTGTCCCCTTGAGGTGGGAACAGTGGCAAATAGTGGTGCTGGATATGGGCGTAAATGAGAGAGGAATCAACGAGGACTGAGGTATTGGCATAAGCAGTGGGATGATTGATGGCAATGTTTACAGAGATGTGGGAGACAGAGGTGGGCAGTGTGGGCAGGCTGGTAAGAATAAGCAGCTAGTGAATATAGAAAGCTTGGGGACTTAGTGAAGACGGCTGGGCTGGACGAGTTGGTGAACTGCTCTTGAGGAGTTGACTAAGGCCTTTGACAATTTGTATCTTTATCTTGATGATCTCCTTAAATCCTTGGAAATGGAGGAACATTTTGGGAGAAAGAATTGAGAAAGAAGTAAACTCATTTTAAATCCAAGCTTGGAATTGTCAACATTTGAAGTCAGAGAATATGGCAAAGGGGATTGACCACAGGTGAAACATTAGCTATATCTGTAATATCTTATTCCTAAAAAGTGTTGAACAAAAATTAGAAAATGCATTATTACATCTGGATGACAAGTAAATAAATATTTATTCTATTTCACAGTTATTGAAGTGTATGTTTAAATTGCTTTAGTACATTTTAAATTAAATTAGGGAAGCTTTCCAAAAGTCATTTGAATAGATAATTAGATTAGATAATACATACCTTGCAAATCCATTCATTTATTTTGTTATTTGTCAATGATTCTAATAAATCACCACTTGAAATGTGGGAATTGATTGGGACAAGAAAATTCTAGCGATGCCAAATAATGTGAATGAGAAGGCAGATTATGTGGGGTCACCTTCCAGCAAAGTTTAACAAGATCTTAAATAGCAAATCTCTGTAATAAAACTGGCAAGTCTCTGGAATGAAATCATCTTCAATTAAATTTTTCCATCTCATATGAATTACAGATCCAGCAGTAGGAAGGAACTCTAAAGCCCTCTAATCCAACATATCGCTTTCTGATGAAGAAACTGACTCGGAGACGCTGAAGGGCTTTTCCACAGTCTCAGTCCCACCTTTGCAATCCTAGCCCAAGATTACATGGTACCATGTAAAGACACATTCATATGACATTGATCTGGGAATGTCTGTATGCTATATTAGAAAGACACCTTTTAGACTACAGATTTAGTTCACATGAACTAAATATATAAATCATTTTTATAATATAAGCTTTATTTAAACAAAGAGGGGAGAGAGAGAGAGAGAAGCAATCTTCATTTAACTTTCATGTGACTTTCATCTTTCATTCCTCAGACACTTTGTTGTGTACGTGGTGCTGGGATTTGAACTTGGGTTCTTGTGCATGCCAGGCAAGAACCTTAACTGCTGAGCCACCACTCTAGCCCCAAAATATAAGCTTTGATGTTAACACATCTCTGTGTTTTTGTTATTTTTGGTATGCTGTGTGTGAAAGTTTTTTGCAATACATGTATTGTCAGAAGTCAGAGTTCTCTAGGAACAGTAAAACACACACACACACACACACACACACACACACACACACACACACTTCAGACTTACCAGCCCCTGCAATCACGTGATCATAGAAGTCAATTTCTTTAAATGAATATATTAATTTTAATTTTGTATTGTATGTCTGTTTGGATTTATACAAACACAGAGATTCATTTTAAGAAATTGACTAGTGCAGTTGTGGGGTCTGGGGAGTCTGATATCTGTAGGGTGGCCTGGCAGACCGGACATTTAGGTGAGAGTTGATGTTGCTGTCTTGAGCCCAAAGATCCACAGGGTTGGCCAGCCAGCGGGAGACTCAGGCAGTTTCTACATTGTGTCTAAAGTTTTGCTTCTTGTAGAAATCTCAATCTTTGCTCTTGAAGCCTCTGACTGATTGGGTGAAGTCATATCATGGAGAATTCAAAGTCTACTGATTACAAATGTTAATCACACGTAAATAATATCTTCACAGTGAAATGTAAGCATTGTTTGAACATACAACTGGGCACTGCATGCTAGTCAAAGTGACCCTTAAATTGCTATCACCCTGAGAAGCAGCACCATCAGGTCCACCATGTATTGCAACGAATGCCTGCAGTGTGTCAGCGAGGGCTGTGTGGCACAGTTCCTGCCATGTGTTTGCCATCGGTATCCTGGTGGAATGTGAATGTTCCTTTTGTGTAAGAAAATCTCTTTTATTGGAAAAATTTTGAGAATATCATTATATGAAGGACATATGTCCAGAAGATTGAAAGTCAGGAAGATAAAGACCTTTTATGTCACAAAGAGAGTTGTCTATAAATGTACACTTTGCTTTGTTGCATTATTTTGTTAAGAAGGTATTTAAAATCCTTCCCTTCTCATACTTTATAGGATCCAGTTCCTGCCCACACTCACTATACATCCCTCACTCACCCCTCTGTGCTTTAGGAAGGTCTTTTTTGGAGATGCTTCCAAACTTTTATTCAGGGAAATTTGCATTTGGATTTTTTCAGAAATCAACTGCCACCTATACAACTAAAATTTCAAACTGTTAATAAATATTTACTAATAACTTTGTGGATCTCCTTCAGTCTATTCAGTTAGTTTTAAGCTTTTGAATGATGTGGCACACTGCAAATTCTGTTGACTTTACCAGTACTTCATCTTATCTGATTGAATGTACTGCCATTCAAACAACTGTACAATGCCTACAGTTTTTAAAAAACAGTGAGAGAAAGACTCAGTTGAGGAGCCATACAATTAGATCTGTATTTTAGGTAGAAAAGATTTGAAATAAACTTGAAACAATAGCCTTTGTTATAAAAACTTCTTAAGGGGATTTGTGAAAATCTCAGAGAAAGCAAACCCTTGGAAGGAAATCAATGTTACCGAAGGAATGATACTAGGGGAACATTTGAAAAAACCTTGAATCCAACTAGTATTTTCATTAGTGTGTTCCTTTTGTTCCCCTAAAAGTGTTTTTTATTATTGAATATCACATGTCTTTCTGAATTTCTGTTTTCAGACACGTTTCCTGCTAGGAACATATGGAAAGGGTAAATGTCTGGAGTAAAATTTGAATGATGTTATAAACTCTGAGAGAGGATCTTGAAGTATGAATGCAGTTGAAAGACTAAAACTATGACCACAGTTAGATGCAGTCAACCATTTTGCTTATGTTAGACTTTTTATAGAATATGAAAAAGAAAATGTAAAAAGCAGATCTTATAAAATCCTGTAACTTTATGTTTACGTTTTGATGTTGGTATCAATTTACTCTCCTGCGGATGCTTAGTCTTGTAATGTCTTGAACACAGTGAAATTCATGTGTGTAAAACTGTGGAATCCTAGTGGCAGATGTTTCTGAATTGGGAAATGATTTCCATGGAGAACTTTCACTTAGAACCCCAGTGCAGATTGGTGAAGTCCCTAAGCCTGGGCTTGTGTCCACTGACAAACCAACGTGCCGTGACTCTTAGATGTTAGAGGCAAATTGTGGGTCACAGCCCAAGTCAGGTAGATGTGAGCAATTACTTGATAAATCAGACATGACAAGCACTCACATATTTGAAGGATTTAGTCTTCAGTTCCTTACTCTGCTGTGATTGTGAAGATCTGGTCTTTCTTTCCTTTCAATGTTTTAAATTCAGAGCTCCAGAGAACTCAGGGCACCATTGTACTGCCCTCCTGCCTGCTCTTCTCAGAACCACACCACACCACACCACGGCGCCCATCAACAGGGTTCACGCAGGACTTGGAGGCCAGGGTGGATTGCATACCCACCATGGCTGCTCCGCCGGGGCAGATACTGACATTAATTGCACAGTTTATCACATCATAGGGCACACCTATAACCATCAAGCCTCCCCACAAGTCTAAAAGGTGGGCTTGCGATCTCTATTTTACAAATAAGTTATTTTTCCCAAGACTGTAACTTCAGACCTCCAATTGCAGTCTGCTTTGATTTAAAACTCTGCTTTATCTGTGTTGCTATTTTATTATCTTTCCATTGGTCAATCCATTCTTGTTCATTTTGAGTTTGCTTGCCCATTCATTAGTGATTTTTATCCATTACAAAAACAAGTTCAATTGTACTCATCAGTGAGGGAGATACTGAATATTTATTTCACCAGCTTTCGAAAGCAGGTCGTCAGAGCATTTGAATTCTTGCCATAGCATCAACTCACAAAGCTGAAATAAACAGGGTACACTGAGTGTCGAGATGAAAGGTCCTGTAGTAAGGAACTGGAACGCTCTGCATTGATGTGGGTGTGGTGCAGGCTTGAAATGGGTAGTCATTCCAAATGCAGGGCAGATGGTCTCCAGTGCTTTCGTGTACTCCTGGGTATTCATCAATTAGGATTCAGAAGCATTGGCCTGCTCTCATTAGGTAATTACATTAAAAATATTTCTTATCACAGGAAAGAAAAACCTAATTACCAGATCTTGATTAAACCTTGTGCTAGAAGCTAACCTCTTGACCGGTGACATATGACCATGATAAAAGAAAAGCAAGCCAGAAAATTCATTTGGGAACGACAAGGATGTGGAAGCACCTAGGACTGGCACAGGAAGTGTGCTTGCTCTTTCTTTGTTTTGCTGCTTCCTAGTCTCAATGTCACAAATTATATTAGGGGCATGGAAATGATATCGACTGTCGGTAACCACAATATGCCTTTGCTAGACGTATGTCTTGATTTTTCTATAAACCCAAAGCTCCTAAAAATGCACTCTTGAGGAACAGTTCTGCTGGTCAACAGGGCGGGTAGCAGCACATTTCCTTTCTTCTAGGTCCTCTTCGTTGGGAGACAGCACAAGATTGTGTCGACATTGTGTCGACATACAACCAGGGCATAACTCACATTTCCACCCATATGTAGCAATAAACAAAAAAAATTTTTTGAGACTCTTTTAAGTTTTGACATTCTTATATATCAGTCTATGGCCATTGCCAGGCTAAATAATTCTCACAGCATGTTTTAGAAGTTTATAATTAGATATTTTGGATTAGTGTGCCCTGGACATACTCATAACCTCAGAACGTGATAAGATAGATATGTCTGTGATTTCTATTATTTTTAGAAGGCCCAGAAAAGTAAAAGGAATTTTCCAGATTTTTAGCAAACTGATATTTAAAATTTTGTTCCTTTGTTCCTTTTTACCAATTAATTGTAAACTTTTGGGAAATCAAATTTGCTAAATCATATCCTTTCTATAATGGTTTCTGTTATTTGCATATTAGTAAGGAGCTGGTAAGTTTCTGTTATTTGCATATTCAAATAAATTCAGACACAAGAGGAAACTGTGAGTCCTCACATTCCTGAGCGATTTTTCTTCTGTATGAAAAGTAGTAGTACCTGCCCTATGGTGGATTTGAGTTGAAAGACCTTCCAGGTTTCAGCTCTTCTGAGGATCGGTAGTTAAGACTCCTCCTGAAACAGTCTTCCCTTGACTTATGAAAATTAGCCCCAATCCTTCCTACTTTGGCAATTATATTATGTATTTTGGCTTTTGATTTACCCCACAGGACCAATAGCCCTGCAGGGGCAAGGTCACACTGCCTGGTTACCATGTTCCACAGTGGTCATATTTCCATGCTTGGTATACTACAGGTGCATAAGAAGTAGCCAGCAGTGGAGTGAATGGGTGGATGTGTAAATGAACTCACGACAGAGGAAAAGCAGTAGAATAATGTGAGCAGTAGTAAATTTCACCAAGGTTACTTGTGATGGCATCACAACATACTGAATGTGGAATCCTGCACCTACAGGCAGCTGGGGGTCAGTGACAAATAATACATAGCAACAATAAAAACCCAACTAGCAGACTTGCTCCTGCTCCTGTGGCCACTTTCATTTCTTCAGCTTGGATTGTGTGCCAGACAATGTGCTTCCCCATTTATCCCATTCAGCCTGGTCTATACCACTCTAAAGCTCAGTCCTCCTGAAGAAGTGGTGTGGGAAAAGAGAGAAGGCAGACAGGGAACAGGAGAGGAGCAAAAGTTTTAAGCCGAGAGGCAGAAAATGCAGGCATAAATTACATTATCAGCATTTGGTAGATTTAGACTTACATCGTTTGTGTTTCTCAGGCTGTGGGAAATAGTCTTTATCTCTTTACTATTTTGAAATTGTTCCCTCAGAGAATAAAAGGCACAAACTCATTGTCTGTCCTACAGTGACTGTCTCTGTGCAGAGCCATCCCGATACCATGGCTCAGGTCAGTAGCATCTGGCGATGAAACTTGAGCTCACAGTCTGGTCTGCAAAGGGAAGAGGCAGGTTGGTGGCTTCTGTGCAAGTCCATGGGGGATCCACACACTTCACAGTGTGTCCAATCAGCGGGCAGGCCTGCTTGCTGCGTGGCATTACTCAACATGTTAAGAATCAATTCAGTTGAGTCCATCAAATAAGATGAAATGTATGCTGGTTACGGTGGAAAGGCATTGCAAAGAGTCCCGCAGAGAAAGCTGCACTCTCTCCCTTCCATCCTACTCTCAGACACCATGATGCCTGAGGACAGAAGGGAATTCAGAGGTAAATTGCTTCTGATGAGAGGTGACTGTATATAGATGAGTTCTGAAATGTCAAATAGAGTGATTCTACCCTTTTGACTGTATAAGGAACCTTAAAAACCAGGGGTCTTAAGTGCAATGCTGACACTTGAAGTACATTAATATATTCTGAAAAAATCAAGCAGGATAAAGACCAGAGACATATATGGATTGCGCTCAGTTTCTTGGCTAGTCACTTTTGTTTGGAAGCAGCAGATTAACAGGCACTTTCTACATCCTGAGCTAATTTACTCCTAATTCTCTGCACCTGTTAGTCTGAAGAAAGGTGGGTAATGAGATCAAGGCTAAGGGACGTGTAATATTTCATCTTGCTGTCAAAACCTATTATTTAAATAATCTGAAACTTCAAAAATATTGAAGTAAGCTTCTCAAGTGAATAGAAAGAATAAAAATGAGTAAGGAGAAAGAGAAAAACAGCCCCAAAATGAAAGCATAGTATGGTAGAATTTGTTTTGAATGACACATTAGATGTCATGCCCTGATGCTCATGTAAACTCTGCCATTCA
Source organism: Aplodontia rufa (assembly GCA_004027875.1). Taxonomy (NCBI): domain Eukaryota; kingdom Metazoa; phylum Chordata; class Mammalia; order Rodentia; family Aplodontiidae; genus Aplodontia; species Aplodontia rufa. The sequence continues at coordinate 4,779 of PVKS010019984.1, read as the reverse complement.
GAAAGTGATCACCTGTTATCTTGTGCCTTTTAAAGTGCTGATTAGCACATATTTGTTCTTTGTGACCTAGCGAATCCTTTCCTGGGAATTTAAGTTAAAGCAATTGAAAGTGAGGAGGGGAAAGTATGTACAAGGCTGTACAACCAGCATTCATCAGTAAATCTGAACACTTGGAAATAATCTCTTGTCTTTGGCTTCTCAGCAATCCTGGGGTCCCAGCTGACCCCACCCAGTTCCACTGTTCCCTTTATTTTCCATAATCTGACTAGTTCCCATGCCTTATGTGGCTCTTTTTCCGTCTCCTTTGGTGGTCTAGACATGCAGAGTTGCCCTATGCCCTCTTGCAGTTCACTTATGCCCCTCCTTGTGCCAACCAATCCACATCATCATGCCCATCATCTGTTCTCACACTTCTACGCACCTCCAGCTCTGAGGTCCATAACCATTATTCAAATGTCTGCCTGCCATCACATCTCAGAAGTTTCACAAGTACTTCACATTTACTACATCCAGAAGTAAACTCACCTCTCCCCATCACATATGGAGTCTTGTCCCCACATTCTTCCTTTTGTTATAGAATGGGGCCAGCAATACTCAGTCAGGCAAGCCAGAAATCTAGAAGTCACCCTTGACACCTCCCTCTGCCTCACCCACCGATATATAATCCTGCATAAAATCCTTTCAACTTTGCATCCTCTTTATTCTCAAAGCTGTCCACCTGCTTCCATCTCCAGCCCCTCATGTAAGCCTGGACGGTTGCAGTAGCCTCCTAAATCATCCAGTGGCCTCAGATATGGCCCCACTCTATACCATTCCCCATACTTCATCCGGAGAGAGCTTTTTGGATACAAATCTCATTTTACTTAAAACATTTCAGCAACTTCTAATGTGCATAGGGTTCAAAGTTCAGGGTTGGATGAATCCTGTTAGCACTTTAAATTCCCCAAATCTTGAAATCTAGAAGGTTTCACTTGATGTATTGAAAACAAAAATGCTGCACTTGATATATTCTTGTTTTTAAAGATTTTTATATTGATGTAAACAATATGAGCAGCTTTACCAAAAATTAGCATGGTAACCTTAGGACATTACACATCTATCTATTTGAACTTTGTGAAGAAAATTGCAGCAACACAAATTCAAAATCAATTTCAACTTAATGGTTGTATCTGAAGCCATAAGGAAGCTCATTTTAACTCATTTCCCTCATTTTAAAGAAATCAGGCAACACAATTATATGTAATTGGGGCAGATATTTGATTCTTCTGTTTGTATTCTTCCCTTATAGATTATTTGGTTTGAATAATAAATTAGATGAAAACCTTAAAACAGAAATTGGGGAATTGTGTTCAACAGAAAAACAAAAATCTCTTTGGTGTGGCTCCTGATTTTACTTCCATCACTCTGTAATGGAATGAGAGTTTCCCTAAATTCTTATCTGCCAAGCATGTGCTGGGGGCCTGCACCTCTGTGAGGGGCATGAAGGGCAGCTGTCCTTCATCAGGTGAAGCCCTACACAGTGGATGTGGTGCAGTACAAGCCATGGGGCCAGGTTTACCGCCACTCTTGCTCTCCTACCTGGCTCGCCAGGGAGAAGCACTCATCCATTGGAAGCTATGACTATTCCAGTCATCTCATTACTCTAGGGAACACCTTGCTATTCACCGGTGGTGTTGTCTCTTTATGTGGACATGCGCATCCCTGTGGACATGCGGAACAATCAGTTGCCTCTAGCAGCATCAACCCTTTTATATTTCCTGGTCCAGGAGTAAAGAATCAATTTTGTTGTGGGGAGGGATCTCATAAAAATTCAAGGGAGAGCAGTAGACTCAAGAAAGGAGACCAAGGGGAGAGAAGAGGGAAGGGAAAGGGGAAATACTGGAGAACAATATTGGCTAAATTTATTTGTTATGTTGTGTGCATGTACAAATGTAAAAATGAATCATACTGTTATACATAGTTCATATGCACCAATAAAATATGGAAAAAGGAATCAATTTTGTATTATCTTGAATTTGGGAATTTCTCTCACCTCTCAGAAATATGACTACCTCAAACATAGTCCATTTGGTTAATGCTTCCTCAACTGTGGAGAAAGACTATGTATCAGACTATGTTCCAGACTATTTAAGACAGACACACACAGGAGGCTTTTAGTGGGAAAATAACTAACTTGAACCCTGTCTGTAAGTCAGTTTATGGCACATTAAACATATCTGGTGGGTGGAAGCTGAATGGCAGGGAATGGTGACAGGACCACTGAAAGCAAATTGTCAAAAGGGGAAAAGGTGTATTTAACGGAAGAAGCTATATGGGATGAGACAACAATTTGAGCCTGGAAGCTGATAGCACTACCGTCTTGGCGCAGTTGGGAGAAAATGTTTTACTAAACTCATAAGTCTTTGAGGGCCAAGCATGCTGGCCATAGGATTCTTCCTAACTGCTGATGACATGCTGGAGCATTCTTGCTTTCATCCACCTTTAGATAGCATTGTAGGCAGCTCTATAGCATGGAGACTGGAGGGTTCAGTGGTGTTGACTCAGGTGGATTGGCAAGACTTGATTTGGCCTAGAGTGGTGTCTCTGCAATATGACGGGGTCAGAAATTTAGGATTGTTAGATAACGTAGAAATAAATCTGTTATCACTTTTTCTGTTTCTATGGTAGATGACGTTTTGACATAGGATCACCTCTTAGGAGCTGTGGATTTTTAGCCACAGAATCCTCACTTAGCGATGACAGAAAGCGCTAACCAAGAAAATTTCATGGCTATACTTAAATAATTTTTAGGCCCTCCCAAAACTTGAGGATACACACATCAGGAATAAGGAATTGAAATATCTATGTACAATTCATCAATTAGAAAATGAACATCCCAATTAAAAAATAGGACAAAGATCTCAATAGATATTTCACTGAAAAAATATACAATTGGAAAACAAGAATATGAAAAGATTCTCTACCATATGATATTAAATAATTATAACGTAAATCAATGAGATGTCAAAATATACCTATTAGAAAAGAGAAAACCCAAAACACTTCTAATATCAAATGCTGGTGAGTGCGGAATAATAGGCACTCTTATTCATTGCTGGTAGGAACAAAAAATCATGCAGCCACTTTCAAGGCAGCTTGACAGTTTCTTACAAAACCAAACATACTCTTACATTATGATCCAGCAATTGGGCTCCTTGAAATGAGTTGAAAATATTTGTCCACAAAACAACTGCACGGGGATGTTTAACAGCAGTTTACTCACAACTGCCAAACTTGAAAAGAACATCCTTCAACAGGTGAATGGATAAACTGCGCTTCATCTAGACAATATTATTTAGTGTTGAAAATAAATGAACCCTCAAGCCATGAGAAGAAATGCATATTAAGTGCATATTACTAAGTGAAAGAGGTCAATCGGAGAAGGCTACATTATTATAGTTGTATTATTCCAACTATACGGCAGTCTGGAAAAGACAAAACTACAAAGACTATAAAAAGAATTAGAGGTTATCAAGGATTAGGGTTGAGAGTGGGATGAAACCAAACACAGAGGATTTTTAAGGCAGTGAAACTATTCTATGTGAATGGTAGATACATGTCATTACACCTCTGTCAAAACTCATAGAACTGGGGCTGATGTGTAGCTCAGTTTTAAAGCACTTGCCAAGCATGCATGAGGCCCTGGGTCCATCCCAGCACCAAACAAACAAATAAAAGCCCCATGTTCAACACTGTGAACTCCAGTATGAAGTATGAACTTTAGATCACAATGATATGTCACTGTAGACATTACCAGCTGTAGCAAATGTACCACTTGGGGTGCAGGGGGAGACTGTTGGTATTAGGGGAGGCTGTGTGTGTTTGAATTTGCCATAAATTTGGGGAGGGGGCACCTGGGAATTTGACTATCTTCCCAATGTTGCTAGAAACATAAAAACTCACTGTTTTAATTAGCTTTTTTCATCATTGTGACCGAAAGACTTGACAAGAACAATAAGGAGGAGGAAAAGTTTACTTAGGGCTCATGGTTTTAGAGGTTTCAATCCATAGATGGCTGACTCCATTGCTCGGGGCCCAAGGGTGAGGCATAACATTATGGCCCAAAGGTGCGCTTGAAAGAAGCAGCGGAAAACTTGGTACCGGGAAGGTGAGAGGGAGTGACAAAGAGAAATGGAGGGCGGGGGAGACAGAGAGGGGAAGAATGTGCACTCATTTCACCACAGACAAAATATGAATCCCAAAGCCATACCCTCAGTGTCCTTCAGCCACACCCTACCTGCCTATGATCACCACCCACTATGCCCTATAAGGGGATCAATGCACTGACTAGGTTAAACCTCCATGATCCAATCATTGGATTTCTAAACTTCCTTGTATTGTCTCATTCATAAGCTTTTGGGGGATGCCTGATATCTAAACCATAATACTGCTCTAATACATAAAGTCTATTTTTTAAAAATGGATAAAGTTAAAAAAATCCATGAATATAGCTGGAATATTACAGTTTGCAGGACTTGGGTATTCATGTCCATTACCATATCTATATTTAATGAGCACAGAGAGTGGACGTCTGCACAATTCTGATTACAACTGCTTCCTCCTGTGACTTCTCTCTTAAAGGGCAGTGACATAACCACTTCTTTGAGCTATTTCCCTGTACATATCAAGGTATTATTCTGCTCTTCTATATGAAAACATGCCTTTGAGCAGTCTGACAGAAATATGGTAGAGGGTTCTGAAAAAAATTCTGACAGAAAAATTTCACTCCCCAAATCCGAA
>PVKS010019983.1:0-37581 GCA_004027875.1 Aplodontia rufa | reverse complement strand
GATAAGATGTAATGCTTTACAATCTAATACTTTTGTTTAGAATTATAAAGGGAAAGGGAAGGGAGGGATAAGGGAGGGTAATTGGGGGGGGCACTCCTGGAGATAATTGCAATATTCAGAATATTTACACATTTTATACACATTTTATATTATTTTGTTAAAATCGTGTAAGGTTGTTCAAAAAATAATAAAAAAAAATTACTGAGCAAGGTTCTGTAACTATTGTTGCACATGATGTAAATCGCTACATCAGTTAGGGCAATGTGTGCTGCTAATACAAAAAATCCCCAGAAGTTTAGTGCTGAATTTATGTAAAATTCCAAAGCAGATTCAGTGTGTAGCTTTTCTTTACTTGGAGACTGAGGGATCTGAAACCTTCCATCCTGTGGATGTGCCATCCCCTGAGGCCTCTGAAGTTTTCTGCTTTCAGTTGGTAGAAAGTAAACGAGACATTGGAGGAGGCAGACACTGTCCTTTAAAATGATGTCCATAAGTTATATACATTGGACTGAGAGTGTAGCTTGGTGGTAGAGCACTTGCCTAGCAGGTACATGTGCGGGCATGCTCCCTGAGTTCAATCCCCAGTACCACAAAATAAATTAATTAACTAAAGTAAGAAAGAAGCTGCATACTTCACTTCCTCCACATTACTTGGTTGCACTGTAGTTTTTAAAGCTCTGGTCCTGATGTGGGACCTAACAGCTATGAAATGGAGACCAAATTCTGGTGTATAATTAGACATCTCAGTAATATTCCCTCCCCTACTCCTCCTCCAAAATCTTCATTAACGTCTATATTGCTTCTCAAAATTCTGAGAAGTTGGATTCTTTCGAGAGAGTTGGAAATTCTGTGACTGGAGGGAGATAGGAAGTGAATCTGTCCTGGGGGGCAGGAACAAAGCCATGGGTTCGTGTGATAGATTACCATGATTTTGAGAGGAAGGGGGAGAAACTCTCACGGAGTTCACCCATGTAGAAGTTAATGAAAAGCAAAAAAAAGAAGAGAATGGTATGGGAGCTGGCTACATCTTTAAGTCTTCAGCACCTTCAGGTAAGCCCAGAAGCTGCAGACTTTTCCATGAAGATCGTGCTTCACAAACACTGCAGGTAGGATTGTACGTCTGGATCTCTTGTGTGTGAGTGGAGTTACGTGACCAGTTTTGGTCAGCAGAGTGGGGCTGGAAATGATGTGTTCCAATTCCAGACTGAGCATTTAATACCTGGTGGAGAGCCACCCAAGCCCTCTTTCCCCTTTTCCACAGTAACCTGCAGTACTCAAGATGATAGATATTCTACCGACCTGTGTCCTTGACAGATCATCATGAACAGAAAACCTCTGCTGACCCTTGGCGGACATGTAGCAAGGAAGCAATTTGTCATTGCTGTTTTCAGACCACTAGGATTTGGGGTTTGTTCATTATTGCAGCATGAACTAGCCTCACCTGACTGATACGCAGGTGACTCTTTCAGTAGGTAGAAATGTGCTAGTTTCATACCAGAAGACAAAGGACCACACAGAGCAGGGACGCAGTAATAACAAAACTTTGGCAGAATCCACTATGCCCGTTAGGATGGAAGGAGCACCGGATGTTTAAGGCTCAAGAAACCTGAAAAGCAGCCATCGTTGAAGAGGAAGATCTGCCCAAACCAACACCACCACTAGCTGAGGTCATGGCTGCAGCTCTCATTAGACGTTAGACACAACCACAGATGCCGCCGAGCCTTATCTCTCTCTCACTTCTTTCTCGAGGCAAAGTCCCAGGAGGAGGCATCCAATTGGTTGATCAAAGGTCAAGTGCCACAGAGTGGCCACCAAAGGACCAGGATGGAGGATCTCCATGTTCTGAAGCCAGCAATCATCCAACGTCAAATTAATGAAAGAGTTCTGCAACAGGAAATGGGACTGGATGCCAGAAACAGAAAACAAAGACAGTAAAAATCTCTACAAAGAGAGAGCAGAGGTTGGCTCTGACCTTGACCCTGCCTTTCTCCCACCCCTATTCTACTTTTTCACAGTTTGAATTCTCAGCCTCAGATTCTCCTGCCATTGGCTTTTTCTATACCAGCTTTTGTGGTTGAAAGAACAATTCTGTATTCACAACCTACCAAGGCGGAAACACAGATCTCTTGACCGGGAGTTCCATGACCTACCTTAAGAAGCACTGTGAGAGGCCGGTACCATTACAACCTTGCCACAGATAAAGGCCTCCTGTAATGAGATGGGGACCTGTGCACACCCCGGGAACTCAATCCCTCCGACTGCAGGCCAAGGGATTTTGGGTGAGTTGACTTTCTGAGCCCCAGATTGCTGCACTCTCAAGCAAGGTTACAACCCCCGTCGTGCAGAGTCGTCAGAGAAGCAAATGCGGTAGCAAAGGCAAAGGTCCAGCAAGGCACCCACCGCACGCCATGGCCTCCACGTTTATCCACCTTCTCTAAAGATGCAAACGCTGCTTGGAAAGACCAGGCGTATACTTTCTGTGAGCAGAAAAGGAGTTTGACAATCATGCTGTCCTGGAGCTTTCAGAATGTGTACAGCTGCAGGACCCCCTTTACAATGCATGGTGCTATGGTGCGAATGTTGTTCCCCAAAAAAACTCATGTTGAAATTTAGTCTCCATTGTGAGGTGTTAGGAGGTGACTGGCAAGGGGTGCTCTGCTCTCAGGAAGAGACTGACCCGCCAGTGGTGGCAGGCTAACGGATTGCCTCCAGAGTGGCCCATTATAAGCATCTCCTCTCACCCAGTGATGTCCTGCTGTACTTCGGGACTCAAGAGACTCCCCACCAGCAGGAAGGACCGTACCAACTTCCCAGCCTTCAAAACCACGAGACAGGCAAACCTTTACTCTGAATTACCCAGTCTGTGACATTCAATCACAGCAAAACAAAATGGACCAAGACACACGAAAACACTGAATCTAAAACAGACGATGCTTAAGCTGCTCTGCCGGAAGTGGTGGTGGGGCCTGGAGGCCGGGCTGCTCCAGCGGCCCCCGTTCCTACATGGTCCCCTTCCCGCCCCCATGTGGGAGCTGTGTTTGGTGGTAGCTCTGAGATGTCTGCCCAGAATTAGGGTCTCCCTGCCTCAGACCCTTCCACAGAGCTGGGGACTCCATGGAACACAGGCCAAAAACTGCTAGCCACTCAAACACTTGCCCTACAGAGGAGGAGAACGTAGGTGCAGAGAGAAGTAATTTGCTCCCAAGAACATCATGAGGAGCTCTGCTGTCTAAAGTCAGTGGTTCTTAACACTTAAATTCATCTGCAAGGTGAGTACATCTGTCCTTAAACTAGCAGAAGAAAATGCTAGCGGTGAAGCCCAAGTGGCGGGAATCTGTGTGTTGCTGCGACGTTCTGCCAACTTGGCTACAAGTTTGAAATTTTATACAGAAGTACTCAGGAAAATAATCTAGAGAGGTCTGAGAGCTTTTGCAGTCAGACACCAACCATGTTTCTAAAAAATACGGGCTCTTAAGTTTGAGTTATCAACTTAAAGATATTTGGATGTTTATGCCCTTAAATTATGTGATCACATGGTAAATTTTCTTCTCATCGCGTCCAAGAAGGTAGTTAGCACGAGCTGGCTATGGATCTCTCTTGGAGACCAAAACTACTAACAGAAGCATGGAGATTCTTTCAACAGAGTGAGTCTACAGGAAACCTCATCAGCAAATTTAGAAAAGTTACAATTTTTGGACAAAAGAATCATCTACAGCAGCACCATGTTATTTTGATCACTACAGCTTTGGAAGACATTGCATAGCACACACACATGTATCAGAACACTGTGGCGTGTTCCTTGATGATAGACGACTTTTATTTGCAAATTAAGAGAATAAAAAATTTAAAGATCATCTTTAGAATCTAGAATTAAAACCTTTTATTTGAACAAAAGGGAAATTTTTCAGAGTTGTGTTGATAATTTCTATCTGAGTTGCAACCTTCCTATGCATGTGTGTGAACACGTGTGTGCGCACGAACACACACACACGAAGACACCTCAAGGAGGTGATCATTGGAGACTACGGACAGAGGTCCAGGTTCCCAGGCTACGCTCTGAGTAGAGAAAAGAATAAAGAATACAGAGGAGAAAGAAACCAGCGATGATACAGAGCAAACTCAGCAGTCTCCCTCATTCAAGGAGCGTGCGTTCCAAGACCCTCAGCGGATGCCTGAGTCTGTGGATAGGACCTACCCCTGCACATGCTATGCTATCTCCTATACATATCTATGGTAAATTTTTCATCTCTACTTAAAGGAAGTACTTCATGGCTTCTCTTTGGCATATCCAAATTGCCACTAATGCGACTCATGCAACTTGGGGCCAGTATTTAGTAAAATAAGAGCTCCCTGGATAAGCACTGTGATACCACTAGAGTCAGTCTGGTAACCAAGCAACTAAGCACCTACCAGGTGGGTTGTGTATACAGTGTGGATACTCTGGACAAACACTGGCTCACATCCTCGGTGGCATGGATGAAGCAAGATAGCACAAGATTGCATTGTGTGGCTCAGAACCATGCACAATTCCAAACATATGGATCGCTTATTTATGGAATTTTCCATGTAACATTTTCAGACCACAATTGACCATGCAAAGTAAAATTGCGGATAAGAGGTGGATTATGCTAATGGCTTCCATGTCAAAACAAGAGATCTCAACAAACCTCTCTACATCTTTCAAGCAAAAAAAAAAAAAATGATGTCCCTAAAAATAGATTAAAATTATCCTGACTGAATAATAGGAGTCCCTGGAGGAATAAGAAAGGTAAGTAACCTTGAAATCATAATTAAGGAAATAATTGAAAAAATGTTTCCCAGATCTCTAAAGAGAACTCAGCAAACAAATGAGAGAAGTTCTCAGAATCCTAGCCAGAAACGCCCTAAAAGAAAAGCCCCGAAGCAGACAGAAAGACAGAAACTGAAAGAAACAGGAGCCAAGAACAAAGGGTGATTAATCAGGAAGGGAGCGAAGGGAGGAGGAGGAGTGCCAAGGTAGAGACCGGGGACTGAGGGTGACAGGCCTGTCTTGGTATCGGCTCAGCCACTCTGTGGCCAGGTGCCTCAGCTTCCACAGTACCCTGGCAGCTCAGTCCGTCCCATTATTTGCTTCATCTGTGAAATGGGCGTGATCACATCTGCCTCCCACGGCAGTTGTGGGGATTGGGTGACATGGTTTCCTGCATTCCTGGCTCCCAGGAATGAAGGAGCTTGGGGACAAAGGAGCACTGCTATGCCCTTTGCAACTCCAGTTACATCTGCTGTGCATCGTTAGTGGCATTCACAAGACTTCGTCTGCAGAGAATGTTCTATAGTGGAAAAATGCTTGGATAACTACCAGCCAGAGTGCAGGTTTTTAATGAATGGGAAGCACAAGCCCAGCGTTTGGAACCCACCTGTTCATCCTTTCAGCATCCATGGACTGAGCCTGCGGCTGTTCTCAGCACTGAAGAGAGAGCAGTTGCCAAAGTGGAGGGAAGACAGACAGGAAACGCATCAACTCACAAATGCTACCGGGAAACTCAAAGTGAGGCCCAGAGGGGAACGATCAGGGTGGTAGCGTAGCAGGGTGGTCAGCAAAGACCTGGCTGCTGAAGCGGAATTTGAACAGGCATCAGGGAAGGAGGAGCTGAGCCAGGCAGCTCCTGGTGAAGAGTGTTCTCGCAAGCATGAAGAACAGCATGTAAGGTGGAGAGAGAAGGGAGGCACAGCTCAGAGGACAGTGTCCTCATTCTGGTTGAACTGGGAGATGCAAGAGGAGAGGCGTTAACCCACCTGCATTTTCGGTGGAGCGTTCTGGCTGCCGAGGGTGGGAGAGACTGAGCAGCAGAGAGCAAGAGTGCACAGAGGACCCGTCAGGGGGCAATGGCAGGGACAAAGTGCAGGAATGCAGAGAGGGTGGCAAGCAGTGCACAGACTCAGGATGCATCTGGAAATCAGAGCAGGCTGCGCGTGATGATGGATTGAATATAAATGACAAGGAAAAGTGCAGAGCTGGTCCAAAGCTTGGGATAGACAACTGGTCGACTGGGGCTGCTGAGTGAGAAGACAGGAGGTGTAAACTGGGAACAATCTTGGCAGGGAAAGAAGAACCAAGAGTGCGGTCCTGGGTCCTGGGGACTTTCATTGAGGGACACTGCTTTGACTTTGGAGATCGCTGGATGGCTAGAAATGCAGGCCTGAGGTTCAAGAGAGATTGGGCCAGAGCCTCCTAATGCATGAAGGCTGCTGAGTGCTGGGAGACTGCAGAGACCACTAAGAAGGAAGGGCACATGGAGAAGACCAGCAACTACTGATACCACTTCTCGAAGACCACTTTAGAAGGACACAGCCACCCCTGGGAGCCACGGGGACTGGTTCCAGGACCCTTGTGGACAGCAGAATCTGCAGATGCTCAGGCCTCGTGTGCACAAGGGCCCAGCATTTGCAAGTAACTGATCACATCCTCCCTGGTTAATTACAACACCAGTACAATGCAAACGCTTTGTAAATAGTTGCTTTACGGGAATGCGTGGGAATAATGATTAAAGTCGGTACGTGTTCAGTACAGGCTCAATGATTAGAGACAAGTCGGTACGTGTTCGGGACAGGCTCAACGTTTTTTTTAATATTTCAATCAGAGATTGATCGGATGGACCTGAAGATGAGGAGCCCAAGGATGCAGAGAGCAGCTAACGATCACGCGTAACACTCTGCACTTCACCATCTTTGAAAGAACAAACTGTACCTAAAATGGGTAATTTATAAACTGCATCAGGTCCTTGTTTTACTTGAAAGGGTAAGAGGGAAAGAAGAAAAAAAATTAGGCTTCCAAAAAAATGGAAACTAGGAAGAGGGGGAACCCAAGGCTGTATCTCTAGTCCTCCATAAAATCAGGGCTCAAAACCGTGCTGTAGGTTCAAATATGTCAAGAATAGAAAAAACACCCAATTTCGTTTAGTTAAATGGTTTAATTACAAAACAATATCAGGCTGATAGGGAAAGTTTCCTTCCAATTATATTTAAATGGAAATAGAAAAGTTCAAAGTATTTAACAGAAATAATATTTTTGATGAGAGAAAACAAAGAACTTCATTAAGTGGAAGAGAAGACAGGTTGAAGGAAAAGGATAAATATAACGATTATAACATTAAGCAGTAATAGGCTGTGTTCAGCTTCTGGTTTTAAATGTCATCTACTTAGCAGTCCTAAAACAGCCTTTCCCAACTTTTAATTAAAATGCCTTTGAAGATGCAGGGGAAAAAAATAAAATTCACAACTCCATGAAAAGCCAGGACGGTCGATCTCTTTCTAGATAGACTGGGGAAATTTTCCCCCATGGAGCCAATGGAATGGGAGAGAGAAACACAACTGAGGTTTGGCTGGGCTGAGCACAGACATGCACCATCCCTCCCCTCCCCGGTATTTGCTCCCCAGTTCAAGGTGTGGATGATGAGAAACCTGAGCACGGCCCCTCTCCTGAAGGAACACTGATTTATGAGACCTTCAGAGTCCAAAAAAGGCCCTGCCCACCCACCCTGTCCCAACTTCTCCCTGCCCAACACTCAGGCAAGAAGCTGCCACTCCTAGGGAGTAGCTGGTTAAAGCAGAAGGGCTGGGTGGGAAGTGCCAGAGAATTCTGGGCCTGAGAAGATACCTGAAGAGCCACTGCGGCAGTTACTCCAGGAGCGTTAGGCGGGGTCCCATGGCCGGCATGCTTAGAACCCTGAGCATGCAGGGCAGGAACTGGGAACTGGTCTCAGGAGTTCCCTGCACAAACTCTCCAAAGGACTTTGGCCCAGCACAGAAATGATCTCTGCAGACCATGCACAAACCCTGCCCCTGGTAAGAGCCACGGCCAGACACAGCTCCCTCCATTAAAGACAAGCAAGGAGACCCCACCACCACCACCCACTAAATAAACAAACACTAGTGAAAATAATACAAGAAGCCCTAATGAAACACAACTGCAGAAAGAAGTTCACTGCCTAGACTCTGAAGGAGAGCAAATCCTTTAAAGAAAGATTTAGAAGATGTATTCTTGATAGTGACCTCTGACCTCCGACACAGGAATGGAAAGCCATAAGAGAACAGACTGGGGTGAAAACATTGCAGAGTAAGCAAGGAATAAAGAGGTAAGAAAATGTTTCTGAGATTAAAAATGTCACCAGGCAGGGAACACCGCTGTTTTTCTCACTGTGAGGTAGCCAAGGCTGAGTGTGGCATCTGTATGGCACCAATCCAGGTTCCAGAGGCGTCTAGAGAAAGCACAGGAGGGCCACTGTCTCACAGTCTGAGCCCTAGAATATGCCACCCTTCGTGCAAAGATAGCCATCTATTAGTAGGTACTGTGTCTTGGTTCCTGTCCCGATAATCTGCTAATCTGCTGGGCTCTCGTTCACCCTACAAAGTAGTTCACGCTTCTGAGAAATTGGATGTGGCTGGGAAATCAGGAACAGCTCCCTAACAGAATGAAATCAATTAGGCCATACACAGAATACTTTCTGACTCTGGACTCATTTGGGTTGTGTCCTATAGAGCTAAATTAATGGCACTTCTCCAAATTCAGAGAAACATTTAGAGCTATTGAAAGCCGCTGGGACCCATGCCCCTTTGGGTTTGGGTGCATGAGCCCTCGCTGTCTCTTGTTTCCAACAACTCTGGTGCTATCGATGTCTCCCTCCATATTGGTTGAAGGGTGTGATGATTGTACAATGCTTCATCCTGTTCAAAGTGTTTCCCACCCGTTATGTCATTAGAGCCCAGCGGAACCCAGGGAGGACGCAGGTCAGGTGTCTGCCTCTGTCCACGCCAAAGAGGTAGATTGCAGAAGGAAAGAGATGGCCGTGGCTTCCCAGGACACATGTGTCCACCTCACACCCCTTCTGGCCATTCTTAAACTTCAGGAGAGAGTCCCTCAATCTGACACCTGAGCCACAAAAACCTTGGTCCACGAGAAGCAGTCTCAGTTACACTGGGGAGGAAGGCATGGAAGGGTGGCTGAGGGTTGCTGGAATGTTCTGATTCATTCTGGACCTGGGTGCTGCGCGTGCTCAGGGAGAGCTCGTTGGGATTGTACACTCTTCTGTAGCAAGGTTGTGATTTAGTAAAAGCGGGGTCTTGTTCAAAGCGCAGGTGTCTTTCTAATCCCAGCCTTGCCTCCGCCTCTCAGTGCTACGCATCCTGTCTCTCCCCTCCCACAGTGAGTCACCCTACTTGTTAAAATTGTTCTACAGCAAATGTTAGTAAATGATGTGCCTGGTGGTGGTGATTAAGACAGATCAAACACATTTGTCACTGAAGAGATGGCCTCCAGCTGTTTATCTGGGAAACATAATTGAATACTAATGGGGTAAACACCATAAGTTGCCAGTTTTATTTCCACTAAAGGTGCAGGCTAAAATATTAGAGGGGGAATTTCCCAAAGTTTAAAATACAAACAGAATTTTTCACACCATAATTCTTCCAAAGAATTCAACACAGGTGATTTCAAGATCGATTTATCTCCCTCCAGCCCAAGTGAAACCAACAGAGACGCTGCCCTTCCTTTCAGGGTTCATTTGGTGCTTTATTTTAACCTCGAACTTGCTGTGCTAGTCTCTCACCTACAAATCTATCCCTGCCTCCCACAATGCATCCGGTTGCCCATGCACCTTCCGGAAGCGCTGCTTACCTCTCACCCTCAAGCCACACTTAGCATCAAACAGTAGTTATCAAGATTTGGACACAAGTGAGATATGGGCTCTGAAAATGTTTGCGTAATGACTTGAAAAAGTAGATTTATGCTGTGGAAGACTATGATTTTGCAAAGGGAATTGAGATGTTTGAATAAAATCATTTCACTCAAAACAGATGACATTCTATAACATTCTCCAAATCAAGCCATACCCTCAAGTCCCACTGGGCCATCTCAGGGCTGTAGGACCCTGGAAGGACAGCAAACAGACCCAGTAAAGGCACCTGGACACTGGGGTGGCTCCTTTTTCTCAAGCAGCGTTGACTCTCTGGTCCACCTAGCTGCAAAGGTGTAAGGCTGAACCTCCATGGCCCCCTTCTTGGATAATGCAGAGGGCAGCCGGGCGCCATACCCAGAGGCCCCACACTAGAACCCAGCTTCCCCGGACTATTTTTGACTGTGCATGAAGGTAGTTAAAAATCGTAAGAGACAGGTGTTCGCCCAGTTATAAGCGTAGTGTGAAAAGCAAGATATACAAACTTGTACTGGGGACACTGTCGGAGGGTGGATATGAACCCAAGAGCCAGGACCATACAGATCAGCAGGGACAGGGACAGTTGGAGGGGAAGGCAATGAGGCAGATGACAAGCAGTCATGCAGGTGGCAGTCAGTGGGCTATCCTCTGGGGTCCTGTGGAAAGACAGGGCCCAAGAGCAGGGAAGTCCCCAACAGGCCACCAACGTCTGCAAGAGTTCCGAGTGCAGCCAGTGTGGGCCCGGGACCCCTTCCAGGATTCCCAGACCATCCGCTGGCAGAGATCACGCTGATTCCATCACACCCAGGCCAGAGATGCTCACTCCTCCACCCTCTCCTGGACACCTTTGCGTGTTACCCAGCACCCAAGAAGCCAGCGCCAGGAAGGCAGGGAAAGAAGACAAAGCTTCATGACGTTCTCCCCCGCCCAGGGGAATGCTTGCCTGTTCCCTGAGCAGCGATTTTCAGAGAAACTCGACCTCCTTGAATAAGAACCAGAGAAACAGGACGTCTGTGGGCATCTTTTGCACCGTCAAGCACTCCTCACGCCCCCTCAGCGCTTTTCCCATTCAACACTCCTTTAAAGCGCACACCAAGGGAGGGTCGGGCTGGCACGCACGCCGATGACATTGTGCTCATCTTTCCTCCAGCTCAGCCTGCTGCAGAATCATCCTGTCACACTTTTGTTCTACTCTGTTCTGTTCCGTGACGCACAGTTGTTCAGCTCTCACTTGGCAGGCACCGCAGAACCAAAGGGATTATACACTTAGCATCTGGAAGTGGTCCACCACCGCCAGAGAGCAAGGTCTGCGCCTGCTCCTTCCCCCGAGCCAAACAGGTAAAGCGAGGAACGGTAAGGGTGCATTCGCACGCCCAGAGCAGGCCCACCAGAGGAGGCCAGCGGACTATTGGGGATCACAAGCTCTCCGAGAGGGCGGCTGATTCTGGAAGTGCAGCCCACATGTGGCACATAAGCCGGAGAGAACTTGGAAAGACTTAGGTGATAGGCTTTTAACACTGTCAGGGGAAACACTCAAATGCTCAGATGCGGGAATTCTGTGCCAGCATACCAGTTCTCCAAAGCATGAAGCGTAGCACCAGCCCCTAATGAGACACAGCCAAACGAGACTCAGCAAGCCGAGTGCAAACGCTGGCCGGCCTGCGAGGCTCGCTGGTGTCTGGCTCCTGCCTCCGTAGGATCTCTGCAAGCCACAGAGCTAGGGAGCCACTGGAAGATGATCAAGCCCCCAGGAGTGGCATCGTCACCGACAAAAATCTTACCATGGTAGCTCTCAATCTTTGATGTGCACCAAAATGGCTGTTGGATGCTCAGGGGGCCCCGGTAAACCAACCTACCCGAGTTTCTGAAGATGGAACCCAGGCGTGTGTACTTGTTAATAGCAGACATGAGCCGGCTGCATCCCCACGCAGAACAACAGCTCCTCAACAAATATTGGTTTGCAGATTGATTTATTTTTATACCTCATCCACCATCTGTGATAATGGAGAGTGAATGGTTTTTACTTTGGAGAGGTTGTCATCACAGAAATTCCACAGGAGGACAAAACAACATAAATCCAGACAGAGAAAATGCAGGAGGCAACTCTCCACGCTGGACCCATTAGCCCTACTGCCAGTCCTCAACCACGTCGTCCCCACTCCAGCTGACCCCCAGCCAACGTGGCAAAGGCATCAGCTGTGCCAGACCTGGTGCCCAGTTCTTGGGTGTTCAAATAAATGGAACTTTCCCTACCGAGGGAGGGCCAAGGTTATACTATACTTGTAAAATATGCACATGTGGGTCCCGGCCAAGTGCAGATCGTGTCCTGGCCCCGTTTGGGAGCTGGCTGCCATGCAGGGAAAACAGCCCGAGCCGGGCATGCAGAGAGCCAGGGCTGTTACTGGCTTTACACTTAGCACCGTGGGAACTCTGGGCAAGGCTCTGCCTCTCGGGCTGCAGCCTCCACCTTGAAGCAAGGTCGTAACAGTAGATGGCCTTGGCTAGGTCAGCCACACACCCACCTTCCTCCTCCCCTCCTCAGCCTTCTTCCTGTCCTGCTCCATCCTGCCTGTGTGCTTGGCTGGGGGCATGGGGAGCAGGGGTGGGGCAGTGCTTCCCCCCTCTCTCACCGTCTGCTCCAGCTTCTTGACCCCATGTCTACTGTCTGTAGTGGGCCTGGCTGACCCCAAGCCTGCTGCTGTCTCATTGATCCTCTCCCTCCGAGGCCTCACCTGATGATGCCAGAATAACCAACCCCTCCAGGCGGCACCCTGATGCCCAGCCGCAGACTCCCTCTGCCAAGGCTCCTCTGCCCCCTTCACTAAACCTGTGATGACGCCTAGGTTTGTGCCTGTTCCCCCAAAGAGCGTCTCCCCAGGTTCTTGCCTTTCCATATGTTTTCTGTTGAGTAAGGCTTCGACCACCTGTTCAGTGTTCCAGTTTCCAGCGTAGACTCAACCCCACCCCAGCCAGGGACTGGGAGGCATTCTTCATGCCAGCAACCTGTGGAACTGCTCAGCAGGGTACAGTCCACCCCTTTCCAAGAGCCCTGCTACTGTGATTGCCCAGGCCACAACCAGAAATTGCCCCCACACTTCCTTTGTCTGTCCCTGTGCATCCGCAACCTGGTAGATTGCCCCAGGCCTGCCTTGCCCAGGAGGTGGGCTGGGTGCCAAGTCTCCCACTTCTGGCCTGGCTCCTCATTCCTTCCCACCGCCCATCCCGAGCCTTGTCTCCACAACCCCTCGTCCCCACCCTTCTTTGGAGACTCCACTCCCTGCTCTGACTTAGAGAGGAGCCCATTCTGCCACTGCCAACCACTCCCTCCTTCCTGGAACATTTTATACCCTTGGATACTGCATTGGCTTCCTCTCGCAACTCTAACCAGTTGCAGCAAACTTGTTGGCTTAAGCAATGCAAATTTGCTATCTTTATTATAAATAAATCTTCATTAACTGGAGGTCGGAGTTTCTCCGGGCTAAAATCAAATTGTGAGCCAGTTCCTTCTGAGCAGCTAGGAGAGAATCCATTCCTGGCCTATTCCAGCTTCCAGAGACTGTTCATGTTCCTTGGTCCCCAGAGACAGTCACCCATGTTCCTTGGTCCACACCTCCCCCTTTTCATTATAAGCACTCTTCTGATAACCGAGAAACATCTTGCCATCTCAAAACCCTTAATGTCACCATGCCTGCAAAGTCCCCTTCTCTCCGCAGGGTAGCACACTCACAGGCTGAATTAGAGAGCTCTCTGGAGGCCGCCATTCTGCCTCACAGAGGCGCCCTCTCCGCCCGTTCTCGGCCCTCTGACCACTCCACCTGGCTTTCCTTTGCTAGCTCTTTTTCCCCAGGGATCTCAGGTGTCAGTGCCTCTCCCTGAGATCCCACTGTGGTCAGAGCTGTGCATCCGGGGAAGTGGCAAGAGCAGCGGCCCTGGTGAGTGGCCCCAGAACAAGGAGAGAGGTGGCCAGGTCCAGGCCTCAGCAGCAGAACTCCAGGGAGTTGTGTCCCCCTTTGGTGAAACGGAGCGCTGGGCAAGCTCCTTCACGCAGGAGAAAAGCGCAGACGGCAGAAGGAACGCACACCCCGAAGTCCTCATCTTGCTTAGCTAATATGCAAATTGCCCCTTTCCCCCACGTGTTGCTCTCCTCGTTATCTTCTCTATAGGAAAAAAAAAAACACCCTAAACCTAACAGGAGGAAGAAAGTCACAGGGCAACGCGTGAATGACTACCACGTACCCAGAACGTACGGGAACGGCATCAGGCAGCGCCTGTGAAGGGTTCTCTCGTTTAACTCTGCAGTGAGCCGGCCAGCTAAGGAGTCTGAACATCACATCCAGCACAGCTCTGGAGGCCAAGCTGTGCCCCACGTTCCCACGGTTGGCTCCGTAAGTGGCGGAGCACCACCCAGGAGCATTCAGAAAGGAGATGTCCCAGGGACTGCCTGCCTCGCAGCCCCGGCCCAGCCCATCCTGGTTGGTGGAAGTTCTTTCTGGCGGCTGATTTTAGAAGAAGCTTGGGCAGAGGGAGCAAAGAGCCCAGTGAGAGCTCAGTGAGGGACAGCACCTGCATAGGATGCCACAGGCTCCCAGGCTGTTCACAGAGAGGCTTAGGAGCCCTGGGACCCCGGAGCCTCCTCATGTCTGTGCTTCCCAGGTAGAAGCAGGCTGGGCTCCACAATAAAGGGACAACAGGTCCCTGAGTCGAGCACTAGGAAGGGAGGTCGTCACATCCTGCGTCCTCCAGGAGGGAACGGATGTCCCACTCACCCCTCCTCCCAGTCCCCTTCCTCCTGTGTGTTGTCTCTTCTCACAGATGTTGAAGTAGACCGTTTGGTCTGCTTCGTCTGCCTGGGCAGCTATGACAAAGTGCACAAGCTGGGGGCTGAGCCACAGCGGAACAGATCTCTGACCATTCGGAGGCTGAAGTCCTAGATCGGGGCTGGCAGGAAGTCCTAGATCGAGGCTGGCAGGTCCAGCATCCCCTGAGGGCTAGGGAAGCTCCTTTCCTTGTAACATGCATGGCAGAAGGGACGAGGGATCTCACTGGGGACACTTTTACAAGGACACTGATCCCGTTCCTGAGAGCTCTGCCTGCCTTGGGACCCAATTCTTCCTGCCATGGCTTAGGTATGAAATGTCCCCCAGTAGCTCATGTGCTGAAGGCGTGGTCCCCACACAGTGTTAGAGGAGGGGCCTTCGGGAGGCGACTGGATCACAGAGTTCTGTCCTCAGTAGTGGGCCACCCATCGTTGGCTTCATGGTGTAATGGGCTGTTGGGGGGTGCACCGTGGAGGAAGCAGGTCGTGGTGGGTGTTTCCTTGAAGGCTGTAACTTGTGCCTGGCCCCTTCCCGCCCCCACCCCCTCACGCATGCTCTCTTCCCTTTCTTTCCTTTCTGCTCACATCATGGTGTTGATCACTGTCACGTTCTGCCTCACCCAGAAATGTCGGAGCTAAGTGACCGTGGACTGCAACCTCGGAAACTCTGAGCCAAAATAAACCTTTCCTCCTGTAAGTTGACGGTCAGTCAGGTGTTTTGTTTCAGCAACAGAAAGGTGACTGGTACACTTCCTGAAGGCACGACGTCCTCATACCACCACTTTAGGGGTCAGGATTTCAACACATGAATGGCACATGAGTATTCTGTCCATGGCAACAGAAAGGGAAGGAGGGAAAACAGAAGGAAGATGGGGAGGGAGAGAGGAAGGGAGAGAAGAGCAAGGGAAAACAGCCCCCACCCATTTGGAATAACATGCTTATTTGCAATTTTATTAATTTAAAATTAATTTAGCATTTTTAGGCATAATGTGTACATTCTCTGATGGGGTTTTCAGATTAAATTTCCAAATGATTAATCCTGTTTACAAACTCAGTTAAGTCCCCTCAAACATTTAATATGATGTTTACAAGTATTTCTCCAAAATTTCAAGTACCTAAAGAAGAAGATTCACTACTTCAACAAGAAAGGTCACTAGGCCCTTGAGGGACACACAAACCCAATCAGCCTTGCAATGCAAATAACTGATATTTTAAACATTTGATACAATTTATGATCTGTTATAGTCTCTTCAATTGCTATATTTAAATAACAAGTCTCTATTTTTATTTTACTTTTTAAAGAGAGAGGGACAGTGAGAGAGACAGAGAGAGGACCAATTTTATTTAGTTTTTCACATGACTTCAGTTGCTCTAAGTCTTCATTGTGTACGTGGTGCAGGGGTTCAAACCCGCGTACTTGAACATGCCAGGCAAGCGCCGTAACCGTTGAGCCACCGCTCCAGCCCAACAAGTCTCTTTTTAAACGGCTAAATAAAATCACATATTTATAGGGTACAAGATGACGTGTTGACACATGTGTACACTGCAGAACAATTAATTCAAGTTAATTAGCAGATCCACCACCTCATTACGCTTACCGTTTTTTTCTGATAAGAATACTTAAAATCTACTCTTTTAGCAATTTTGAGATATATAATACATTATTAACTATAGTCACCATGCTGTACGATGGATCTTTAAAACTTACAGAATAACATTTTTGAACTATTCCATCACCCACTGAAATCTCTGACAGGGGACAATCAGGAAAAAAAGGAGAAAGAAGAAGGGAGGGAGGAAAGGAAAGAATCTGAAGGTATGTCTGCCACTCCTTAACCATGGAGAAGCTTTTGTTCTTTTTTTTAATTCAGAAATTTATTTGTTGAACAATAAAACAAGCTTCTAATAATATAATATATGTAAATTCTGAAAATTAGATTACCCCCAAGAGCCCCCCCAATTAACCGCCCTTATCCCTCCCCTCCTTCCCAGTACATCTCTACAGATGCCTTAGGTTGTATGATACTACACCCTATCTGGATTTAACACATGATACTAGACCTCCTTTCTCAATGGCCGGGGTCTAGCTCCAGCCTCCACAGATGAGTGGAGACATTCGACCCTTGGTTCTCTGGGTTTGGCTGACTTCACTCAGCATGATTTCTTCCATAGTCATCCATTTACCTTCAAAGGCTGCAATATCATTGTGAAGCTTTTGTTCTTAAGAAAAAAAGAAGATAAGAACGTACATAGCTATGAGTCCAGATTCCTGTTTAAAAAGGCTAAGAGGTGAGGAGAGTCCTGCAGGTACTAGAGGATGCACTAGGACATCCGATGGTCAAATCTCCATGCAAATTCGACCCCTTCCTCTAACAGCACTGAGCAACGGTGTCGTAGCCCAGGCTCCAGCTCGTGTCTTGATAGCTGTCTAGCAGTCTCAGAATGATTGTTGGCAGAAGGAAAATGCATAATCAGTCTTTCTCCCCGTCCTTTCTTCCTTCCTTCTTTGCATAGGTGAAGCAAAATCGTTGTGGTTCCTGTGCTTGATTCTTCAACTCCATAACGAATAATGGCTACTTCTCGCTGGATGTACCCAGAGATATTTTTCCAAATCATATATGTAAAATAGCAAGGGCTAGCCACAGTAGAAACCACTCGTGAACACAAGAATGGGTCAAATGCCTGCTGTCTGTCACCAACTAAAAGATGGAGATGAGCTCTCTAGAGAAGATTGAATGACAGTGTTGACCTATCAGTGGCCTTCGTAGGTGACACCATAAATGACCAATAATTTCCACTCCTGGTCAGACCAACGGCTCTTCCAGGCCCATGTTTGGGAGCTGAGGGTGGCATTAAGGAGCACTTGAGGAAGGACAGGGGAGGGAGGCATGTGATTATGGGCACCACCCTCAGCTTTCTAAGTAACATGGTGTCACCTGGCCGTTGATTGACCCGTTTCCTGGCTCACTGAAAGAGATCATCATGGAGGACAGTAAAGGTCAGGCAGGGAGCAGCTCCTACTTTAAGACATGGCGAGCCCATTTTTTATTATTTGCATATCCCCCAAAAACTGAGATTTGGTGAACAATGATTGTATGCCAGGTACTCTAAGGTACACTTCACAGATATTCCTTCTTTCAGCTCACCAGAGCCCCATGAGTAGGCCAATCTATAGATGTGTGAGTAGGCACAGGAGCCTGTCTTAGTCCACTTTCAGTTACTATAAGAGAATGCTACAGACTGAGTAATTTATGCACCATAAAGGTTCATTTGGTTTA
The DNA here is from genome assembly GCA_004027875.1 of Aplodontia rufa. NCBI lineage: Eukaryota > Metazoa > Chordata > Mammalia > Rodentia > Aplodontiidae > Aplodontia > Aplodontia rufa. Next base: position 19,798 of record PVKS010019983.1, on the reverse strand, counting down.
TTTGGCTCATGATTCTAAAGGCCAAGAAGTAAGCTCGTGATATAGGCTTCCTTGAAAAGTAGAGTCTCTGGCCCTGGAAGTATCAAATACAACTTAGAGTTTTTCCCATTAAAAGTGACTTAGAGGGGCTGGAGTGCTGGCTCAGCAGTTACAGCGCATGCTACAGCACTTGCCTGGCACGCGTGAGGATGCGGGTTCAAACCCCAGCACCACGTACACAACAAAGTGTCTGAGCAATGAAAGCAACATGAAATGCTAAATAAAGTTGATTCTCTCTCTCTCTCTCTCTTTAAAAACAAAAAAGTGACTTGGAGAGACATCCGCTGCAGGTGGAGAGACTTCCGCTGTTGGTGGCTGTGGGTTGAAAAGCACCCGGGGTCCCCTGTCTGTCCCTTCTATAAAGAAGGCACCCAGCTCCTACCCTGCATGGTGGCTGCCCTCAGACCTCTCACAAAGCCCAGCATGATCTAAAAGGGGACCAGACGCTCATCTGGAAGCAGTCGGAAGGCTAAGTCAGAATGGAGCCCCCCAGAAACCCAGGGGTACTGAGAAGGGTGCTGCACAGGGTGTGGAGAAGATCCGAGGGCCACATCTTGATGCAGCACTTTGTGGGACAACAAGAAAGCAGAGCTCCTGCTGCCCAGCGACTCCTGGAAGCTTCGGGCCCACGCCGTCAAGGAGCTGGGAGCGCTAGGGTGCGCAGCGAATCTTGCAAAGCTGAGATGGTGCACGACGCCAGGCTGCCCGGCTGGAAAGGAACGGGCAGCTCGTGCGCACATTTCATTTATGCTTAAATTAAAAAACCTGTAAAGAACGGGAGGGAAAGCGTTGAGGGGGCTGGACACTGGCTGAGTTTCCCTGGTGCTGGGATTTCGGGCTGTTCCCCTGGATTTCCTCCGGATTCCTTCCGGCTGGAGAGGGAGGAGGAATCATTCACATAGGACTTTGGTCGCCGTGGGTTGGCGGCTCCTGGGACAGTTCACCCTCCTTTCTGGGTGCTCCAGCACCCAGGCAGCCAGCCCAAGACTGACAAGGTCATTTGGGGTGTGGAAAGGAGAAACAAAGTCACCTGCAGAGCCAATTATCAGTGAAATTCAACTCCAAACCCTCACCGTGGGTTCCTTTAAAGTTGAAGGCTTTGATCACAGGCACTAACTCCCCAGCAGTGGGGACTAACCTCATCCCCTGCAGGGAGAGGTAAACATTCTTCTGGAAACACAAACACATCACTGACGTCTAAAGTGGCCTATAATGGAGGCGCAATTTCTCCTGGAAACAAGCCCCCTAGGAGGGGGAGGCAGCCCAAGGAGCTCTTGCTCTGGAAGAGACAAGGCTGCAGGGCAGATGAGGAAGGGAAGAACGTCTCCGCTCCGGTGAGACCCCACTGCTGCCGAGGGAGCCAGCCCGCCCCAGCTCCAGGGGAATGTCATGGCCACAGCTCTCTGAGAGGGAGGTGGGGAGGTGCGGTTGAGAAGGTATAATTACAGGTGGGGCCCGGAGCCTCTCGGATCGGATTGTGATACCACGGAGGCTCTCTCTGCCAAGTACAGCCCCGGAAGAACCGTCCCCCGCTGTTATCAAAGCAGCTGTCGGGGGAGCACCCCTGTTATTAAATGCCGCTCCACACGTCTGCCTGAGAGGCGTAATCACAGGTGGTAGGCCTGGAGGGGAAGCTGTTCAAGGGGAGAAAACACAGGGGCGCACTGACTAGAAACACAAATGGGGCGTAAGAATTCGATTAGAGACGGCAGCGGGCAGGGCAGCTCTCAGGCTGTCTTTACTCTGTGTGAGCAGGGTCAGAGTCTGTGCTTTTCAATCCGTGGGGGTGGGGGTGTTGCTGGAAGGGAGTGGTGGAAGCTTCTAGAAAGGTGAAAAACACAGGAGAACCTGCAGTCCCGGCCCACTTGCTGCTCCCTGCAGTGAGACGCTGGAGCAGTGGATCAACACGCTGGAAAGCCATCGGCGGTCTCTGGGATGCGGCCTTTGGCAGGTGCATTGGAACAAAAATGATTAGCAGACCCCTCGCCACACGCAGCTTGGGAGGGGCTCAGATGGCCTTACGAGATCTCAAGACTCTGAGGTCCCTTGCCCCAGAGTCACCGAAGCAGTCCCTAGGATTCCGAGTCCTGGTCACCCCTAATGGGGTGGTCTTGGAGCTGTGGGTAACAAGCCTGGCACTGGAGTCTCCTGGGAGGTGAGGGGCTTTAGATACACCCCATGCCCAGGCCCTGCTCCCGGCAAGTAAGACAGAATCCTGGGGATGGAGCCCAGGCGCCCCCAGGTCTTTCCAACTCCCCCAGATGGTTCTCACTCCAGCCAGGAGAAAGCAGGGCTCATTCTGTCCCCAGCCTTCCAGGCTCAGCTCAAAGGCCACCGCTGGAAAACAGCCACCCCTGTGCCATGGGTGAGCGTGAGGCTGGGAGCAGGGTGCCCAGGGGACACTGTGACAGGAAGAGCAGCTGTGCCCAGTTTACCAAAGCAGCAAGAGGAGGCCTGGAGTGGAGGGGAAGTTCAACGGGGATTTGTGAAATAATGAACCACGAAGAAGTGAGTGTTTGGGCAACAACAGCAGCAAATGAAACACAGGAAAACCCAGCTAGGGTGCTGCAGAAGGGGCGCCCGGGGGTGGGTGCGGGAGTCGGCATCAGGCCTCAGGGCGGAGGGTGATGGGTGCTCACTTAGCGCCTTTCCACGGCCCTTGGCTCTGGCTTGCTGGGGTGAGGAAGGCCACAGGATTCAACCAAGGTCCTGTAGTCGGTGAGGGAGGGAACCCGCTGCCCCAGCGGCGCTGCTGACAGTGTCCAGGAAGGACATTCCAGAGCTTTCCAGAAAAAAACGCATGTTTTCTGTTTTGTATTTTAAACTTGTAATTTGTTGTGAGCGCCTTCAATCTAAATAAACGCTCACTTTGTACTTAATCTAGCGTTTATAGTTTTAGATTCTTTTTCTTAAAGAAGACTTTCCAAATTGTATAAACTTCAGGTTCCATAAAACCTAATCCCTCCCAGTGGGGTTTTAGAGGAATTTAAACAGATATGGCCTGGGTCTGGTCAAGGAGCTTATAGCAAGGAGGGGAGATGAGACAAGTTCAAGGGCATCCGAGAGGACGCGCAGAACAGATGAGGGACTCAGGAGAAACCCTGGCTGGCTGAGAGCTCCCTGGATGACAGCATCTCTGCCTTCAATTCTCCCCTGTGGTGGAGGCCCAGGCAAGGGAGGAGCCTGTGCCGAATGAATGAACGTCTTTCTCTTGTTCCAGAAGACCACCTGGGAGCTGAGGCTGCAGAACATGCCACCTGCGGGAGGGGCCCACAGGGCTCTCTCCCTTGTTCATACCCCATGAGGTCACGGCCGGGTCAGAGCAAGGCCAAGGCTGAGTGCAGAACACCCATGCAGGGTGGGCAGGGTGGGCCTAGCCCTTGTCAGGCTGCGAGCCTCCAGTCATCAGAACCCAGCAGCTTTTCATGTGCCTCCTTGTCCCTGCCTTGGCAAACTCCTCATGATATCAACGCATATCGAGCTGATGGTCAACTAAAATCTGCAATTTTTCACACTCTGCTCAACCAGTTCTATCCCAGGCTGTAAGTGACCAATTTCGAGTGCAAGCACACAACTCCTTATTGATTCCAATTAAATCTTCCCGTTTAGCCCATCACTCTGGCCTCTGGAGATGGATCCGACTCCCCAAGGCATCATCAGCAAAATGTCTGCAGTCCCCATCCTTTCACACTGCGGTCGCTGAATCCAGAACAGTAGTGGGACAAAAGGCCCTGAGAGCAGACCTGTCGCTCACCCTCTGAACTGCCACTTTCTGATCTTAATTCAGTAATCAATATCTTCCAGGTGCAGATGTTCGATTTCTTCTGAACCGATGTGATTGCAAAGCCATATCATTTAACTTTCAAATTCAAGGGTATCCAGGGCCTCGGTAGAATCTATGCATCTTCCATATTTCCACAGCACAACAGTGCAGGGATTCGGCCAAAAAAGGAAATGAATCTCAGGGTATAACTCAGTGGTAGAGCAGGTGCTTAGCCTGGGTGAAGCCCTGAGTCGGACGCCGGCACCGTGGAGAAAAATACAGTTAATTGGCTCTGTGGGCCCCTTTGCTCGGGTCATCTCCTCTTTCCCTGTTGACCTTCACTTTTTTTCTCATCTCAAGAATCTCAAGGCACCGGTTTAAGAGCATCTCACTAGCTCATCCGACTCAGCTCTCCGGAGAACAGGCCTCCTTTCGACACATAAGTGCCTTTTGAGAACACGGTTTCCAGCATGTACTCGAAGGCAACTACTTATGTTACATAATAAAAGCCTGCTCTCACGAGGGGGCAGGGAAGTTTAACAGGCTCTTTCTTGAACATTTTCATTTTTTTAAAAATGTTTCTTAAAATGTAAAAATTATGCTTTATGGAAAAGAATAATGAATTCTGATCAATCATGCCCCATCCAGCCCCAGAACACTTGACGCAGAAAATCCAGTGAGATTATACTTGCAGCCCAGGTAACACATACCAGGAAAGCTGCTTGAAACGTAGCCTCTGCAGCGACCCGGGATGCGTCCACACTGTCTTTTCCCAGAGACCTGCACTTTGGCCGCCTCCCAACCAGCTTATCAGACCTGACGCAGGACGAGGTGTCAGTTATAGAGAACACGTGGCGCGGTTAATGTTGGAGATAAATTATCCCCTTGAATTTGACTTCTCACTCTCTACCTGGAATAAAATGTAGACAATGAGAATGCAGAAAATAAATGGGGAACTTCACACAGCAGAGACCTGGAAAATGCAGAATAGAAGAGTGTAGCCATTCCCAGCATGATTTCATTTATTAATTTGTCTATTTTTGCAATGCTGGGGATCAAACTCAGGGCCTCACACATTCTAAACAAGTGCTCCATCACTGAGCCACACACCCAAACCTGAGCCTGTCCTTTAAACTGAGGAAGCCAGGTGAGGAGAAGCCTGGGGTTGAGTCAGGTGATGAGAATTTAAATCCCAGCTCTGTTGCTTACCACTGTCTGCTTTGGGGTAACCACGGTGTGTCTTTGCATCTGTAGACAAGTGTTTTGGAATTCAGATTTTTGTAGACTTTTGAACATTTGCATGTGCGTAGTTAGATATCTTGGGGATGGTACCCACACCTAAACCTGAATTTCAATTATGTTCCATCCCCAGCTTATACACATAGCCTGGAGGTAATTTTATATTTAATAATTCTGTGAGCTTACCAACTGTACTATATATGTCTTAGTGTTCTTAACCTATCAAATGACTTTAACAGATATTATCTCAGTCTGATCTCCTGACAACCCGAAAACTCGAGAAAAAGGCACCTCTTTCATGTTTCTGATGAACCAAGTCCCAGACGGAACAAGCGACTCGTGACCCCAGTGCCTGAAACAGCCATGTGCGCTGCTTATGACTCTGTGGGTCAGGAAGTCTTGGCTGCCAGTCCCCCCTGCTCTTTGTGACTTGCTGCTGGGAGCTCCTGGCCTCTCTTGCCCTTCAGGGCTCCACGTGGCTTGGACTTGTCACAACATGGGGACATCACTGTACACACACTTCTCGGGCAGCTGGCTCCCAAGAGGCAGGAAGTAGAAGCTGCCGCGCCAGCAAAGGGCTCTGCAGGAGTGGACCTAGTCTCACTGTATTTTGATGACCAAAGAGGGCACAGGGGCCAACTAGAATCAAAGGGCAGAACACCCCACATCCCGACGGGGTGGGGCGAATGCGGGTCAGAGGTCATTTCAACCACCTTTGCTACCTTGGGACTTGGTTTCCAGAACCCTGTTTCCTCGTGCTTCCCAACAGGTGGCACTTCCTAAAATGTGCCAAGTGTAAAGGGTGGCACACTCCCCTGAGCACAGCACGGTCGCCTCACACGCAGCCACGTGCCTCCCTCGTGTGATGCTTCCGCCAGCAAAACAATGAGAATATAATGCCATTTGGGGCGATTATAAATTCACAAGTTGATAGTAAATATTTTTTTAAACCAATAAAACCTACATTCAGAATCAGCTCATCTGGGATTTGCAGTGACTTGGGGATCAAATTATCAATTCTAACGAAATTGGAAGGGGGATGTTTAATCTGCGTAAGTAAATTGACCCTCTATGTTCGGCAATCATTTTATCAGCATCATCTGCGTGTAAGCTGCACTCTTATCGATGATTCTCATCTACTCATTAAAGCAGGCCTTGTAGTTGGCTAAGAGCTTGTCATAATTTCACAATTCTCACTCACTGGGGCTGGCCACCCTCCAAGATCTTCCAATTAAGAGTTTATTACTCTGTCACACTTTTAAAGGCCTGCGCCGACATATAGTTAAATTCTATCTAGAGGACGCATCCCGGGCTACAGCTGCTCTGCTTCTGTGGGATTTTTTTGTCTTGCTTTTCTAATGAAAATAATGTATTGATCTTGTTCATAAGAGGAACACAGAGCTCCAAGTCATTACCTCCTGGCAGTAACTAATTTTTGAGTCCTATCTGCTTCACCACACTCCTTAATGGTAGTTGAATAAATATCTAAAATGCAGAAATCTCGGTCTTTTCTAAAGCATTCTATCTTAAAGCGAGGGGAAAGAAATCAATGAGACTGAGAAATAGTTACCCGGCCGCAGACGCCACGTTGGCCACCAAGGGAGGTGTCCTCCAGGTCCATCATGGAGACCACCACACAGCAAAGGACACCAGAGAAAGCCACAGTGGTCCTTCTGCACTGCAATGACCTTCACCTTCTCATATCACAGCTCCCAAAGACAGCCCGTGTGACCTCGGGCTGTGTGACCTGGCGCAGACAGATAAACCAGTACAATCCAACTTCACCTAAACTGGAGCTGGAGGTGGTGAAGTCGTCGTCACCAGGATGGTGACCACTGCAGCTGAAAGGTCATAAGTGCTTAGGAACCCAGGCAGCAAGGTTTCAAAAAAGGCTCATTAGAAAAGGGCCGGTCAGCAGCTCCCGGCCAGAAAGAGAAGACAGCCTGACGGGATGCCCATGGCCAGCCGGAGCTCCTCAGAGGCTCTCCGTGGAGCCGCGAACTCTCCAAAGCCACACTGGCCCTCTGTGCTTCTGCTGGCTCGACTGTGTTCTGCACATTGCCACCCAAAAGTCAAAAAAAAAAAAAAAAAGGACCTTGCGTGTTGGGGTATCAATACCACTTGAGTAGCGCTGACAGTCCACGCGACCAGCGTTCCTCTGCAAAGAGCCTGCTCTGGGCTGCGATCACCTTTAGAATAGAAACACCAGGCAGTACTTGGAATCACGCATGCAAATGTGACTTTCTGGCCTGGAGTGGTGGCTCAGCGATAGAGTGCTTGCCTGGCATGCATGAGGACCTGGGTTCGAACCCCAGCACCACACACACAACTAAGTGTTGGGAAAACAAAAACCAAGTGAATAAATAAATAAATTGGCTCTAACTTTCTCTCAAAATAAAAAAAAAAAAACTCTTTCAAAGCCAAGAAGCCCTTCTGATCTTAGCAAATTGCACATAGTAAGAACTCCTGATAAAACCTACTAGGATGGGACTGGAGCAGCGGCTCGGCCCCAGCGCTTGCCTGGCATGAGCAAGGACCCGGATTCGAACTCCAGCACCATGAACACAACGAAGTGTCAGGGCAACGAAGGCCACATGAAAAAACGAATAAAATTGATTCTCTCTTTCTCTCTCACTGTCCCTCTCTCTTTTAAAAAAAACAAAAAATTTTAAATTTTTAAAAAAATTTTCTAGGAGTGGTTTCCTCTAGGGAGAACTGGAGAGCTGGGGGTGGGGTAAGCAGGAAACATAATTTTTGCTCCAAACCTTTGGATATTTGTAACATACGCATATTCAAAAAATAAAACGAGGAACTTAATAGTTTTTTCACACAGGGCACCCTGGCACAAGACCACATGTAACACTCCTTTGTTTTCCTGAAAACAAGATCTCTCCCTGGAACTTTTCGTTACTTGACCTGGCTGCCGGGTCTACCAACATCTGACTCAACTAACCTACCAGATCCTCTTGGCAAGGACCTACTTTCCGGAACCTTCCCTTCAGCTGCTTTGGTTTCCTGGTACAGAAGTTGTCTTTTTGTTTTACTTGCAAAAATAACAATAGTACTCTTTTGAAGATCTTCCAATAGAATACATCCACTTTGGGTCAAGAAGTAAATAGTCGGAGCTGGAGCGGTGGCTCAGAGGTTATGGTGCTTGCCCGGCATGTGCAAGGACATGGGTTCGAACCCCAGGACCACAGACACAGCAAAGTGTCCAAGCAACGAAAGCCACATAAAAAACTAAATAAAGGAGCTGGAGCAGTGGCTTGGCGGTTACGGCACTTGCCTGGCAAGGACGCAAGTTCAAACCCCAGCACCACGTACACAACAAGGTCGGAGGAACCAAAGCTACGTGAAAAATTAAACAAAATTGTTCCTCTCTTTCTCTCTCTCTCTCATTTCTCTCCTCTTTCTTTAAAAAAAAGCTAAATAAAAATTGATTCTCTCTCACTCTCTCACTGTCCCTCTCTCTTAAAAAAAATAAATAAAAAGGAGTAAATAGTTCAAAACACTTAAATCTCAAAGCCAACAGCCAGTCTTCTTTCCCTGTTACCCGCCTGCCCTTGGAGCCCAGCACAGCCCTCCCACATCATTCCAAACCACTATGCTGGCTACAGGCCATTTGCCAGGTTTGGTTTTTTAGGTTTTCTGGTACTGGGGATTGAACCCAGGGGCCCTGTAACCGCAGAGCCACATCCCAGGTTTTGTTTTTTTGTTTTTTTGGGGTTTTGGGTTTTTTTTTTTTTTTGCAGTTCCCAACTGTTTAATTTCCTAAATATCTATATCCTGAGCACATACATTCAAATACTTTAAATAGAAGATCATTTTATAAAAATGTGTATATGTAATACCTTTCATCTCATTCCTGAATAAATTTATTTGTTGAACAACCCAGTTTGTTTTTTAAGAGAAAGAGAGAATCAATTTTATTTAGTTTTTCATGTGGCCTCTGTTGCTTTAACACTTCACTGTATATGTGGTGCTGGGGTTCAAACCTGGGTCCTAGCGCATTCCAGGCAAGCGCCATAACCACTGAGCAACTGCTCCAGCCCCTAGTTTTATTTTTTTTATTTTGAGACAGGGCCTAAGTTGCTTAGGGCCTTGCTAAGTTGCAGAGGCTGCTCTGAACTTGAGATCCTCCTGCCTCAGCCTCCTGAGCTGCTGGGATTACAGGCAGGCCCTACCAGGCCTGGCTCCCTTTTGTCCCTTCTCCGTCCTCTTTCTCACCTCCCCAGCCCAGCATGCCTCTCCTCTTCCTGAGCTGCTACCGTCTCAACACCCTTGCTTCATAGGGATGGAGCTGGCAGGAGAGGGCACAGCTGCAGTAGCAGGTACTGGTCAGCAATGGGACGGAATCTGAGGAGTCCCAGAGGAGAACGCAGACAGCCGGATGTAAACAAGAAACCGAGACGGAATCCTGGATCTGCGGACCGAGGGGTCATGGCCAAGTCATTCAACCGTCTGAGCCCCCATGTCTCCGTCAGTGAGAAAGAGGTTCACAAGGCCTGTCTCGCAGCTGTTGTGAGGAGTGAAGGAAACCACGGTGAGAAGGTTCTGGAAAGCAAACATCAGCTCACTCCTGGCTCCGAGCCCTCAGAGGAGCGGCTGTGGTTCACCGTTCTGCCGTGCAACCTCTATGGGAAAGCCATGCCTCTCCAGAGGCAGGGGACTGTGGCCACCTTCTTCCAGTTCCCTCGCTGGAGCAGAAGGCTCTCAGAAATTATTAATTGATTAATCGAAAGCTACACACTGGAAACTTTCAGGAGCACACGCATACGAAATCAGAAGATCCAAGTGCCCTTTCATCCAGCTGCATAAATCATTCACCCTGTTTCCATAATCTTTTCAAAGAGCCAGTATTGTCAGTTTCCAATTATCTGTGTCAGTGGGGAACAGGAATAGTCTGAATAATGAAACTCACAAATAATCCATAGATTTAATTTTAGTAGTTGCTCCCAGCCAGTTTGGAGATTTCCCACCGTGACTGTCACTTCTTCCTGCCCCTCCTTTCTCTCTGGCAGGGGCAAATGTGGCCAAAGCTATCACCAGCAGGGAGAAGGGAAGGCCAGGGCTTGGATTGGCTATTCAGCCATGGAAAGAGGAAGCGTGACTCCGCACGCAGGACCCCTTGCCTAGGGAGGAGGCGAGGACAGAGTGCAATCGCAAGACCCCATCCTGAATCCCAGCACCCCAGTCCCTCCGTCACCCGCCAGCTATGAAGCTTGACTAAAGCAACTGACTGTAGCCAGCTCCTCACTGAGACCCTGGCGCAGAGACCTGGAGGATAGATAGCATCCGAATCACACTACGCGTGCCAAACCTTCTCCACCCAATTACCTAACACGTGACACGTGCCAGCTCCACACACACGTGTGTGTGTGTTACAGACAGAGCATGTGCATAATCTACACTATACACAGGCACAAAGCAGGCACCCTGCCTCTGAGATGTTAGATATTCTCAAAAAGAAATGGACCTGCCTGCAGAACCATTGCAGAAGGCGTTGCCAACCAGATCATGGGAACAGATTTCAGGTGGCTGGCTTTCTCCCCGTCCTCTTCTTCCTCGTTTTCTCTTTTCAGTGCTTTTGGTTTTTTGTTTTTTTTTTCTTAAGAAAGAGGGCACAGTGAGAGGAGAGAGAAAGAGAGAAGTAATTTTTGTTTAGTTTTTCATGTGACTTCCGTTCCTCCGAGACTTCCTTGTGTACGTGGTGCTGGGGTTTGAACCCGCGTCCTTGCACATGCCAGGCAAGCGCCGTAACCGCCGAGCCACCGCTCCAGCCCCTTTTTTCGGTTCTCTTAATTGACACATAGAGATGGCACACATGCCTGGGGCACCATGTGATGGTTTAGTATGTGTTTCCGCAGTGAGATGTTCAAATCGGGGTGAGTGTATCTGTCTCTCCAAACATTTATCATTTCTTGTGCTGAAGTTTTCAGAAACTTTCCTTCTAGCTTTTTTTTTTTTTGAAACATGCACGATATCCTCAGTCTCTACAGTCATCCTAATGGGAAATAGAACACCAGAGATGATCCCTCCCATCCAACTCTAGCGTGATGTCCACTGCCAAGCATTCCCCCACATGTGTCACCACCCAGGAAACTCTCGTCTTCGATTCCACCAATTTTTCAGATTCTACATAGGCGTGAGATCACATGGCGCTGATCTTTCTGTATCTGGTTTATTTCACTTAATACAGTATCCTTCAGTTCTGTCCATACTGCTGCAAATAACAGGGTTCCATCCTTCTTCATGACTGAGTCATGTTCCACTGTGTATAAATACTAGGCGACTTTCATTAATGATAACCAAAAGGAATTTTGCTGTTTGTTCAACTCAAGCCTGCAAGTGAATAAGCTTGTTTAGAAAATACAGAGATTGATTTACTCCCTCTATGTCACTGAGCTGGGAAATAGTTGCCCACAGGTGGCCTGAGTGCCGACTCCAGGTCCAGAACTATTTGGCTCTCTCAGTGTGGTGGTCTCCACTTGGCCCACACTTCTTCCACCTCCCACTTCTCCCTGATACTGAGGGTCCATGAGAAATGCTGTCATCGGCCAACACCTGGCCCTGTGCTGAGTTTCATCATCTACCTGGCTTCTCTCAGACAGTCTGTGGCCTCCAAATTGCAGGAAAACCATCTCGCACCCTGCAAGCTTCTCAAGGGGACTTTGATGCTCTTCCTGTAGAGATGGGGGTTCATTTCCTTCTGCATTTGGGCATGTCTGTGGACTTCAGCACAAGTCACACTGTGTGGCCTCCAAGATGGTGGCCGTTCTTCCCAGAGAGGGGCTGGAATTCATGCCAGCTCTTGAGGGCAAACGGTGTCCAGCAGCCTGAAGTTAACCATGGTGGCAGGGTCGGCAATCTCAGGACCCTCTCCAGCACAGGGCCAACCATTCAACACTAGCACACTGCTTCCTGAGTTCGCTTTCGGTGCTGTTGGAACCCAGCTACGGTGCAGAGACCCCAGGGAGGAAAATCAGGTCCACTGCCCATCTGCTCTCACAAACTTCCAGCTGACCTCCAGCACCAAGTGCCAGTCTCGCAAGGGTCCTTCACCAGGGACAAAGATTGCGTTCCCTGGAACTCAGTCTGACTGCAGATTCATGCACAACATTGCAAATTCCTGAGCACCTTTCAAGGTTTGAGACAGCTGGGGCGGCAGCAGTGATGACCAGAACATTGTTCCTGGCCACTTAGATTGGCCTTTCACCAGGATCCCCAGCATCGACCCTGTTGGCTGCTCCCACAACGTTTCACAGCCAGCACGGATCCATGGGCAATCGGCCAGTTCTCTGCATCAAGCCCGACCTCCTCCGCTCAGAGAATTCTGGGATCTCTGTGCCAGCGGCCCCCAGCTCAGCTCGTGGCTAGAGCTTCTCTCAGCTCTAGTCCTGAATCATGTGCTCTGGCGACTCCTGGTTTGAACGTGTGTGGTTCCTGCAAAGCTGAAACTCAGGGAATGCCACTCTTCCGTACCCACTCCATCATCTGAAAAGGCTTCCCTGTCCTGCTGCTAGGTAACTGACATTCCAGACAGAAGTGAAAAGCGTCCCTGTTGAGTGCCACCCGAAAAGTCACTCTCACTGTCACGAATTCCTGACTCTGATTTACTTCCTGTGACTCCCTCTCAGGTATCCCACCCGGTGTGGCAGAACTCGGCTTTCTAGTCACCTGTCATTCCTCCCCTGGGGTCTGTCACATGAATAGGATTCTGTTCCTGCCTTCAAGCACTGGATGTTAGCACGAGAGACCTGGGGAAGAACTCCCAGTGGGGGTCTGGACAAGAGTTCTCTTGGAAGGAGGAAAAGAATGAAGGAATGAAGGTCACAAGGGAGGGAGAAAGGAAGAGAAAAAGCAAAGAGTGCGGACATATTAATTGTTTCCGGGTAGAAGTGAAGATATGGGTGGAGACTGGTTTGGGGAAGGGCAAGGGTTCGAATGTATTTGGAGCAAAGGTGCAGAGGGTTCAGAGACGGCTTGGGGTCAGACAAAGCTTGAACTTCATCCTGGGGGCAATGTAGAGTATTGACAAAATGACACAATCTGATTTACATTTTCTAAATATATTTCTGCTGTAATCAGAGTGTAAAATGGCTAAAAAAAAAAAAAAAAAAAAACCAAAAACACAAGGAACAGGGCCCTGCAGGTCGAAAGCAGGGCGTCTGGTGAGGACTTGCATCTGGAGTCGAAGGGAGGTGTGGAGGGACAGGAAGGTGGAGGTGGAGGAGAGGAGGAGGACGAGGACGAGGAGGACTCGTAATGTCAGTAGCAGCAGCTGCAGCAGCAGACGCATCTGGTGCTTACTAGGGGCTGAAACTCGCATTATTCGAAGGGCTTTAATATGCTGTCATTCGATGTTCACATCAATCCCAACAAGGAGATTTTATTGCCCTTATTTCAATTTTGCAGATCAGGAAATCGAGGCACACTGAGGTTGGATCATTTGCTCCCCGTCCCAAAGCTGGGAGATGAAATTTGCTTCCCAGCAATGCCCCTGTTCTGCCTCCCCAGGAAATGAACTTGGGAAGGGAAGTCAGGGGCACTGTGGGTCTCACTGCCAGAGCGGCAAAGGCAATGCGAGGAAAGGATCTGACTGGGAGAGGCTCACCTGCCAGCCTCGGCTTCAGCCCCAACCTGAGCCCGAGCCTATTCATAGCCACCTGCTGGCTTGGTCCCCCCACCCCTTCTAGAAGCAATAGGCACACACAGTGCCTGGAGCCAGGGCAGCTTTCGCCCACACCCGCCCGTCCTAAGTGGCCGCCCTCTGTGCCCTGTCTGCCCCCTGCACTATCTCAGCTGCCCCAGGGCAGGTAAAGGTCTTCGGGTCTCTGGATACAGTAGTGCCACAGCTGCATGAGGAAGGAAAGTGGCAGCAGAGTCAGAGCCAGTGGCTGTGTCTTGCCTGGGAGGAGGAGGAATAGCCCAGGCAGCGGGGGAGTCACAGGGAGGGCGCGGAGCTTTCAGCTGCCTTTCTCCCGGGTGGGTGAGATCCGCGGTGTGGGCCTCATGTTGTGCAGGCAGCTGTGCCCATTAAACCATCTGCATGCAGAATGCCAAGGGGCTCACGCAGGGCTGGCATCTGCTGGGGCGGGGAGGCGGCTGGGGCCGCCCTGCTCGTGCGCCTTTCCAAGGAGGCCAATTTGCCCTGCACAACGTCGCTCATCTGTGGCCGTGGGCAGGTCGTTTCTGCTCGCTAATGAGGACCGGTTGACACTGCAGACACCCCTGATCTCCACCGCAAAGTGTTCTGTCTGCACGAGGTTCCCAGGGCATGTTCACAGGGCCTGAAGACAAGGGCTCTCAGGGAGCAAGACGCAGCTTCCAAACACACTGAGCGCTCCTGCGTATTCAGGGCATGACATTGTAACCTCCAGGGGGGGCTGTTTGGGTGTCTCAATGGCTCTGGGGTTTCAGCCTCACACTAGCAGCCCCACGTGGAGAAGGGATGTCCCCTCCTGTGGGCCTCCTTTGGAGTCCTGCCTTCCGTCCTCATGGGAGAGTTTAGCAGCGAGTGGGCAAGTCCACGCTACTCAGGACAGCAGCAATTAGCAAGGCAAAGCCCGTTGATAGGCGTGTGTGCGGCCCGGGGGTAGATGAGTGATTGGGTACAGGGATGGATGGCTAGATAGATGATTCAAAGACGGATGATAGAGAGTTGATAGACGAAACATAAATAAGGATGAATCGATGACAGATGATACATAAGTACATGATAAATACATGATACATAAATAGATGAATGAGGGATAAATAGTAGATAGATGGATAAATAGAAGACTGATAGATAATTTTTAAACATCATTATCTGGGGCTGGAGTGGTGGCTCGGAGGTTACAGCTCTTGCCCGGCATGCGCGAGTACACGGGTTCAAACCCCAGCACCCATGCACACAACTAAGTGTCAGTGCAACAAAAGCCATGTGAAAAACTCAATAAAAATTGATTCTCTTTCTCTCTCTCTCTCACTGTCCTCTCTTTTTAAAAAAATAGTTTAAAAAATCCTCATCTGTCTAGTATTTTAGACCTCACCCTTTGGGAAGTATAAAATGAGAGCGCATTATAATGAATCCAAGATCCCCCCAACTTACTTGTTATGTTTAGATACTGGGTGTCTCCCATACGTTCAAATGTGAGACAAGGCAAGAAAGTTTAGGTTGTGAGACCCTTAATCTAACCGCACATCAATCCACTGACTGATGTGAGCAGTCAGTGAGCAGTAACTGCAGGCAGGTGGGTGTGACGAGCAGGTGGGTCGCTGAGTTTACATTTTGTCCCTGGTGAGCAGAGTTTGCTCTGCTTCCTGTTCTGTCCTGAGCTATTCTATCCTTCCTATTCTATCCTTCCTTCTCCATACCTTTCCCCCAGGACAAGCTATCTCTCCTTGGGCCCAGAGCAATGGAGCCGGCTGTCTATGGACTGTCACTTCTGAAACCGGAAGCTCCCAAATAAACAGTTCCTCCTCTAAAATTGTTCTTGTCAGGTCTTTGGTCACCGCAGTGAAAAACCTGACCACAACATTACTGAGAAGAAATAAGGCTGACCCTTATCTCTGACAGCCCACAAAGCCCCCGCTCTATGCAGACCCACACACATGTATAATGCCCTGTAGCTTTCCTCTAGGGACGCTGGTTCAGGTGCTGAGGGTGTCCCTTTGGTTGCTGCTCCTAGCCAAGGACTGCCAGAGACTGTCCCAAACTCTGCAGCATTCATGGCCCCTGAGGGCAACCAGAGACCAGCGCGCCCTCTGGAACCTTGCTACTAACTGCGTGGCCCACGGACCCGGCCATCTGCACCCCCAGGGATCTTGTTAAATGTGCCCAGGTCCTGGAGATTCTTCATTAGTGAGTGCAGATGCACCTGAGACCTCCAGAGTTTTAAAAACCTTCCCCAGGTGATTGTGATGTGTAGTGGAGCCTGAAGACTATTCTAGAACCAGTCTCTCGCCATGGCTCCCACCTGAATGTGCTGAGGAATCCCCTGGGGCCCAGTTCAGGTGCAGGTTCAGATTCCCTTAGGTGGGCAGCGAGGCCTGAGATTCTGCATGTGCAACCTTGACCCCAGAGTACACCTCTGCACAGAAAGAGCACGGGGCCACAGCACCTCCAGCCTCCAGCCCGGACCTGCACCCCAAAGCCCGTCAAAGGGACAGGGCATGGCACCCCCGACACACCAAGTTCTTCCTCCCCTCTTCCCTCCTCCCTGTTCTCCCCGTTCCCATGAATAGTAAATACCTGGAGTGTGGGAAAGGGTGAACAGGGGTGTGGGGCTTGCACATGTATGAGCCGAGGAACTGCAGAGCCATGCAGCAGGGATCTCGTGTGTGTGTGTGTGTGTGTGTGTGTGTGTGTGTATGTGTGTGTGTGTGTGTGTGTGAGATGTGGACAGGTTGAGCAATGTGTGAGCATCACCTCAGACAGTCCTTTTTTTTTTTTTAAGAGAGAGAGAGAGAATCAATTTTATTTAGTTTTTCATGTGTCTTTCATTGCTCTGGCCCTTCGTTGTGTACGTGGTGCTGGGGTTTGAACTGGCATCCCTGCACATGCCAGGCAGGCACTGTAACCACTGAGCCACTGCTCCAGCCATTGGACAGTCCCTCAAAGGACGTGACCCAGAGAAAGAGGGGGAGAGAAGGCGCTTACTGTGGTTCAACTCTGTATGTAAAGGAGGTCTCAAAGAAGCTTCTGGAAAGCTACAAGAATGTTTAACGTCCAAAAGAGGTCGCTTAAATAAACCGCTAGTAGAACCCAGAAGCATCTACCCAAGCAGTTTGGAACTGGCCAACTGTGCCCGACTCTCAACCAAAGCAAGTCCCTGTGGGCTTTCTGGGGCACACAGCTATTAAGACCATCAGTCAAGGGCTGCCCCCATCCAGTGGCCCTAATGAATACTACATTCATCAGCCTGATGCTCAGAGCTCTGTGGATCTTGACCCCAAATCTCCATCTCTTCCCTGGATGGAGGCTGGAGTCCAAACTGTCCTCCTACCACCTCCCAAAGGCCCCCAGGCGTTAGTTCATTCTGGGCCCTTCCCTGAAATGCCCTCCATCCCTCCGTCTCCTGATTTGTTCCTTAGTAACTGTCAGAGTAATCTTGGTTCAGAAAAAGGCAGAAATGCAGGAATAGAGCTCAAGAGAGCGAGACTCCAACTGAGCACCTGGAACTCTAAGGACTTACTAATCAGAGCCCCAAGGCAGTAACAGGAGCTGCGAAGAAGAATGAACTAACTTGCCGCTGCAAGCCCAATTCCACACCACTGCCATGCAGAGGTGAGAGCCACAGGCGGCTGAGCGCCTGAAGGCAAAGGCTCTGGCCCATCGGAGAGCAGTACAGCCCAGCATCCTGCTGGCCCCTTGGTGGGCTGAGCCTGTGTGGCTGGAGCTAGGGCAGGTGGACCCAGGATGCTTCCTGCGGGTACTTGCAGGAGTGGGGAAGGACCCAGGGAAGGACAGGGAAGCTTGGATGGAGGTGGGTCAGGACCCTTAGGGGCTCAGGACTACCTCCCCCTCATGAAAGTCTCCCAACTCCCATCCCAAAAACTGAGAACGTGTCTTGCTTTTGTTAATTTCTTGAGAGAGAACGAGCTCAAAATTCCACCTCTAAACCCAAGAAGGCTCCAAGCAAGCGTGCTTCATCTCCCCCAGGAGAGATTCTAGACGTAATGATCGTAAGTATTTCAGCATTTAAAATGGGAAGCAGTGTGGATTTATTAAAGATTCACCGTGCCAGGTCAACCTCACATCTGCTTTTCCACTGGACACAGGCTTCCTGGAGGGCTGGCCACACACCGTTTTGGGGTTCAGCCTTAATTCCGGGAGCCCACTTACTCCCTGCCTGCTCTCCACTCTTCCCCAGCCCGCAGGAACAATGCTGCCCCAAGGCAAGAGCCTCACTTTCTGAACCTCTTTATTAGGCCACTGGTTGGTCAGCTTTCCATCACTGTAACAAAATACCTGAGATAACTAACTTATAAAGAGAAAATGTTTATTATGGCTTGGTTTTGGAAGTTCTACTCCAAATCAGACCAACGCATTTCCTTAGGCCTCTAGTGGTAAACCAGACAGTAATGATGGGGTGAAAGCATTGGAATGAACTGCTCACCTGGGGACCAGGAAATTAAAGAGAAAGACGGAGGAACCATGGTCCCACAACCCCTTTCAAGGACATGCCACCAGTGACCTAAGGACTCCCCACTAGGCCTAAGCATTCCACCAGCTCCAAGTGGTCCTACCCTAGGGACCAAACCTTCAGCATGTGAACCTTTAGGGGACAATCGCAAGCCAAGCAGCAGCTGCGGCTCATAACCTGTCGCCGACCTCATGTCCAAGTGCAGATCATTGTGCTACCCCTGTGTCCGTCCTTGCCTGGACTCCTATTTTAGTAAGCTCCTGGTGTCCAGACTCCCTTCGGTCTGCACTTGCTTTTCTCTGGACAGCCTCCTCCCCAAATTCATAAATCCTGACCTTGAACCCCAAATTAACCAGGTTCTGCTGCTAACCAGAGTCGACCACCCTCCTGCCAATCTGGGTCCGTGGCCGCCTCCCCATAATGATCTGATCATTCGTTACTGACCAAGTGGTAAGCCTGTGGCCACCAGGAAGACACTTCCTGGGCCACATGGAAGCCACTCTCAGCTCCTGTCCGTGGCTCTGTGCCCAACTGCCATACCTGAGTCCTTCTCTACTCTGTGAGTAGCCATATCAGATGCAGCCAGAACCACAGAGGAGACGCAAATCAGGGAAATGAGGTCTACTGCAGCATGCCCTTCTCTCCTGTTAAGAGAAAGCCCGGCTCCCTGATTAGGAAAAATACAGCAAGGACAAACAGAAGCCTTCAGGCGATCTCCACCTCTATGTCCACCCTTCGCCCCTTCCCGGCCATCTCAGTGGGTGAGTTCTTCCTCCCACCACACGGTTCCTGAACCTCCTTTCCTTCCTCCTCCTCAGGCTTTCCCCCTCTGTTTCCCTCTCAATATCCTGAAACGTACGTTCTCCCTCTCTCTTAGCTCTTTTTCACTGCCCTTAAACAAGTTTTAGAAGCTCCTGTCTTAGAAGTTTGTACTGTTCATGAAGCATTCACAATTATCGGTTCCTTTTCAGCTACGATCCTGTCTCTGTTTTTCCTTCCAGAGTAAGGTTCTTTAGAAGGATGTGCACTCGCTTCTCCATATTCTCACCACCCACATGCTCTTTGACCCCAATGCCACTGGAATGTTCTGGAAAACATCACCTCTGCGTTGTCTTATGCTAAAGCCAGCAAATGCTCTTCGGTCCCCGTTTTAGTTGAGCTCTCCTCTTGAAGCCTGCCCTGTCTGCCACCTAAGCCTCCTTGCCAGCATTCTAGACAGAATTCCATCCCCTGCTGCTCATAACTCCTCTCTACGCTAAGAAGGCTACCCCCGTGTGCCCACCACGTTCAAATTTGCATCTGGCATCTGCACCCTGACTTCTCCTTAGCTCCAGATGCAGATCCCCAACATCTTCATTTGAATGACAAAGAGAAAGTCCAAATCGAACCTGCAAAAAGCACCTCTTACCAAAAGAAAAAAAAAAATCGCTCCATCCCCAAGGCCTCACTATCCCAGCAAATAATATTGCCATCATCCAAATGCTTGTGCCAGGACCGAGGCACATCCTTGACCATTCTGCTCCTCATACTCTACACCTAAGCCACAAATGGGTCCTATCTGCTCAGTCTCCAAAATCCCTGTCCAATATGACCTTTTCTCTCCTCTGCCCTGTTACTTCCCTTGTCA
>PVKS010019982.1:0-37570 GCA_004027875.1 Aplodontia rufa | reverse complement strand
CCTGTTTCATCTTTCTTGCTTAGTAGTGCTTTGGCAATTCTTGGTTTCTTGTTGTTCCAAATGAATTTGAGAATTGCTTTTTCTATGTCTTTAAAGAACGACATAGGTATCTTTATAGGGATAGCATTAAATCTATATAAAGCTTTTGGTAGAATGGCCATTTTTATTATATTAATTTTGCCTATCCAAGAGCATGGGACATGTTCCCATCTTCTTAGGTCATCTTGGATTTCATTCTTCAATGTTCGATAGTTTTCATTGAAGAGATCTTTGATTTCCCTTGTTAGGTTAATTCCCAAGTATTTTATTTTTTTTTGAATCTATCTTGAAAGGAACTGAATTCCTGACTTCTTCTTCAGTCCTGTTATTATTGGTATAAAGGAAAGCTATTGATTTATGTGTGTTGATCTTGTATCCTGCCACTTGGCTAAATCTACTTATGAGTTCGAGCAGTTTCTTGATGGAGTATTTTGGATCTTCCAGATACAGGATCATGTTATCAGCAAATAGAGTTTGACTTCCTCTCTTCCTATTTTTATCCCTTTGATTTCTTTCTCTTGCCTAATTGCTCCTGCTAGGGTCTCAAGAACAATATTGAATAAAAGAGGTGAGAGCAGACATCCTTGTCTTGTTCCCGACTTTAGTGCAAATGCTTTCAGCTTTTCTCCATTTAGTATTATACTAGCTGAGGGTTTAGCATATATAGCCTAGAATTCTGTACCCAGCAAAGCTCAGCTTCAAATTTGATGGAGAAATAAAAACTTTCCATGACAAAACAAAACTGGCAGAATTTGTGAACAGAAAACCTGCCCTACAAAGAATTCTCCAGGAAATACTCCAGACAGAAGAACAAGTATATGATACCCATAATACACAAACGGAAGAAATTCAGTGAAGGTAACACCTACCAAGAACCAACCAAGGCCACCACGGAAACAACTAAGTAAGACACAATGACCACGAAACAACTGCACACTTCTTATCACTGAATGTAAATGGTCTAAATGCACCACTCAAAAGACACAGACTTGCAGACTGGATCAAAAAACATCAACCATATGCTGCTTACAAGAAACTCACCTAATAGGCAAAGACATCCACAGATTAAGGGTGAAAGGATGGAAAAAAATCTACCACACATATGGCCAAAGAAAACAAGCCGGTGTCGCTATACTTATCTCCTCTTTTTGAAGCCTGAGGAAAGACAGCAATGCCTTTAGGGTCACATGATTTGTGCCCAGGCCATCTGAGTCTAAATTCAGTCCTCATATACATGATTTGTATATCATGTATAGTTGTATTCTATAGTTTAGGTGCTTAATGTCTTCTGGAAGCCCATATGTTAAGGGGATAGGTCCTGTGTTAGCACTAGTAGAAGATGCTGTGGGCCATTAAGCAGCGGACTTTTTGGGAGGTCCTCAGGTCATTGAAGCCATTCCCTTGACAGGGCGTGTGAGACCCTTGTTTGTGGTGTGAGCATTCCTCCAATACATGCTCCTGCCATTGCCTTCATAACACTCACAAAACAGAAAAAGAAATCTGTTATGAATTATATCCATGTCCCCAGTTAAGCAACTCTAGATTCACAGCTACAAAAGGAGATGGTGTCACAAGTGGTCATCTTTTCCACTCTTGACCGAAATGTCTCTGAGGCTATGCACATTACAGAAGCCCCACTTAGGATATCTGACACACAGTATCTTTCTTGGGTTTCAAAGCAGCTTTGTATGTGCTGTTTAGGGATTTGTGAAATGCACGCCTCTGAAGAATGAAATCACAGGATTCTGCTATGATTTCACTGACTTTTATTCTATTCCCCTTCAGCTGCAAATTTCAGACTTTCTCCCCTGTATCTTCCATATGTAGAAATTGTTAGAGGAGAGAGGGATGATGAAGAATTTTCCCCCTGTAAAGGTCAGCGTAGCTGTTTAAGAACAGAGGAGTAGCAGAACTCCTCTTTCACGTTATGACTTTGGTGGTATCTTTGTTTTTCCATTTCCAGAACAGAGATGGTGAATGTGTGCCCTCAAGCTCAAGGCGCTTGCCAGTTTAAGAGACAGGAAGCCTTACAAAAGACTCTGGAGGGATATCTCATCTCTCTTCCACACCTTTTCTCTCCCCTCGCTCTGAAGGAGAAAAGCTTCCATCTTTGAAAATTCCATTTCCTTGCTGTTGATCTTCAAATTTCAAACCTGCAGAAAAGTTGAAAGAATACACTGCGTTCCCAAATACCCTTCTCCTAGATGCCCCAATTGTCCATAATGTTGTCTAATCCTATTTATATTTGAATTTCTTCCTCTCATGAATGTTTACGCGTTATTAATATTTTCTAATTGAGGACCCAGCCAAGGTTTATGTAATACATTTGGTTTTTCTGTATCTTTGGTTTCTTGTAATCCAGAATGATATTCCTCAAATTAAATGCTTTGTTTTATGATGTTGATTTCTTTAGCAGTCAGCCATTTTTCTTTAAGGAGGCACCACCTCCTGGATTTGTCTGAGTTTTACTCATAATTAGTTTCAAGTCACCTGTTTTTGGCTAGAACACTGTGGAGACAATGTTAGGAAGCATGTTAGGACTTGTAGTGTTGTAGGTTGGATTATTTGGTCAGGTTGATGACTGCCAGGTCTCGCAATAGTAAAGGTATATTTTCCAAAACACTTTTTGTAATTGGTGGGGTTGATACTTTGAGACTATGAACACTTTTTCCCCAGATATATTTAGATTCAACAATTTCCACATACATAGAAATCAAACCAAGTTGATATATCTTACTACCTTGAAGGTGGAAAAATGGCAATTTTCTTCCTTTTTTGTTCTGACATGACTATCTGATAGTCTTTTTCAAAAAACTTTCTTTTTTGTAGTCTCCATAGAGGCAGGGGTTTTCAAAGAATTTGTTCAAAGTCCTTTAATCTATCACCTTTGTTATGTTTGTTATGCTTTTTTTTTTTTTTAAAGAGAGGGACAGTGAGAGAGAGAAAAAAATAATTTTATTTAGTTTTTCATCTGGTTTCATTGCTGCAACACTTAGTGTGTATGTGGTTCTGGGGTTTGAACCCAGGTCCTTGCACCTGCAGGGCAACCACCATGACTGCTGAGCCACCTCTCCAGCTCCACCTTTGTTATTCTTTTGTTGACTCTTGTTCTCTCCCACATCTGGTCCATGGGAGCCCTTCAAGCGGATCCTCTGTCCTCTCATGTATGTGAGTTCTTCCTTGTTTTCTGTTACAAGCTGTCCCAAATTCATCTGTGTTCTTCACCCAACCTGGAATTAGCAGTAAAAGGACTGGACAATTATATCTAAAAACGGAAATACTGGTTGGCGCACCATGGAAATGTTTTCAAAACACTGATATTACTGTAAAATAAAGTGTAGAGAAAATCCAGACAACTTTGTGTACTTCACCAAATGACCAGTCTCCTTCAACTCATTTTAATTATAATTTCCTCAGAAAATTCCAGAAAGCTCCCATATTCCTCAGGAGGAGAATCATTCACCCATAGCACATATGCCCTTGGAGCCCTAAATCTCCTGCCTTTACTCATCGTACTCCTAACTATTCAGAGTCTGCTCACTTGAAAATTGCTTCCAGGCTCATGTGGCTGATAATTAGGTTCAAGTGCTTGTGGGCTGCCAGCTGAGGGCCTCAGTTTCTGGCTGGGTGTTGGCCTTAGACCAACCTCAATTCCTTGCTGTATGGCATTCTCCATATAGCATTTTGTAACATGGGAGCTTGCTTCTTCAAGGCCACAGAGACAGACATCTTGCAAGAGGTATATTCTATGTTATTTAGGTAGAAAGGGAAATCTCCTCACTCCTATTCTCTTGCAAGACATTGGTCCAACCTAAATTGAAGGCTAGGGGATGACACAAGAGCATTGTTATAGTTTGAATATGAGGTGTCCCCCCAAAGCTCATATGTGCCAATTCAGGAAGGCTCAGTGAAATGAGTTAACCCCCTTATAGGGTTTAACTGGCAACTGTGGGCTGGTAGGGTTTGGCTGGAGGAGGTGGGTCATTGGGGGTGTTTTTTGGGGGGATACATTCTGTATCTAACTTGGAGTTCTGCTCTCTGCTC
Source organism: Aplodontia rufa (assembly GCA_004027875.1). Lineage (NCBI taxonomy): Eukaryota > Metazoa > Chordata > Mammalia > Rodentia > Aplodontiidae > Aplodontia > Aplodontia rufa. The sequence goes on along the minus strand of PVKS010019982.1, from coordinate 33,487 downwards.
TGCTTCCTGTTGTAAAATCTGGATCTTCCTGCTCCCTGGAGCCATGATGTACAACCTCACTTTGAGCCCCAAGAAATGGAGCCAGCATTCCATGGATTATGACCTCTGAAACTGTGGGCTCTAAAATAAACTTTTTTCTTCAGTCAGCAAAAACCTGTCTGAAGCAGGTGTGAATACCAGAAGGTGGGCATTGTGGTTGCCTCCCAAGGGTGTGTCCATTAGGGTCACGGTTTTGGTATTATTGTGTGGGGATCAGATGAAAAAACCCACAAAATACCATACCAAATGGATATAAATCTGTTAAGATAATGAACAGAGTGATAAGATGGAGGGTCCACTGTGGGAGGGTAACACCTCTGTGGGAAGGTAAAATTAGCTGAGATCTGAATACTGAAAAAGATTGAGTCGTCTGAACATGTGCATAGGCAGAAGGTAGTCAATGATCCTGGAGAAGACTACCAGAATGGGTTTTGAGAGGAAGGCAGAGACTGTTGGGGATTTATGTGCTACATGGCAAAGACCTGAACTTTATTTTAATTAGAGCTCAAAGCCCATGCATGGAGGTTATTATGGAGGAAGATTGATCTAATTCCTGTTGTAATAGGATTCATTATAACTGAATGAAGGGGAGAGCAGAAGCAAGGGGACCAGATTGGGAGCTTACATAGCAATCTACTGGAGAGATGGTGGTGATAGGTTGGCTGGGGTGGTGGTAGGGACAGTGGTGAGAAGAGGCCAGATTCAGATTATATTTTGAAGGCAGGGTCAGAGAGATTTCTGAATGAATGAAGTATGTGAATGAGGGAGGCCTAGAAGTGGCAGGTCTATGGGGCCTGAATGGGTGGACATTACTGGGTGGAGGATGGATAAAAGAATTGATGTCTTAGAGCATTTTTAAATAGACTTGATTTTTGGAGTAATTTTTGGCTCATTGAAAAATTGAGTGGAAAATAGAATTCATTCTCATAGAATCCCTCTCTCCCTCTTCCTCTTCTACTTTCCTATGCACAGCCTCCTCCACTATCAACCTCCTGCATCACAGTGGCACCTTTGCATGGACACATCATTGTCACTCAGAATCCAATTATACTCAGGTGAATTCATAGTGGGGTATATTTTCTGAGTTTTGGTCAATGTATAATGATGTGTGTCTATCATCAACATGCTATACAGTGCACTGTCACACCTGTAAGATTCATCTGTACTTCAACCATTCAGACTTCTCCCCTAACCCCTGGCAACGATGACCTTAATCTTTCCATTGTGCTACCTTTTCCAGAATACCTTGTATTGGAATTATACTGCATGTAGCCTTTCCAGAGCGGGTTCTTTCACTGAGTAATCGGCATTTACCTTTTCTCTATGCCTTTTCTTTAAAGTTGATTCATAATAATTTGCATATGTGTAGGGTATGCTATAATGGTTTAGCACATGTATACAATGTGTAATGATCAAATCAGGGCAATGAAATTTCCCTCTCCTTACAAATTTATCAATTTTTGTTGTTGGGAAGCTTCTATCTCCTCTCTTCTGATTCTTCATAAAAATGCATAAGGAATTGTGAACTGTACATGCCCTGTTGTGATACAGACCATTAAAACTTATTCCTTCTACATTATTGTGTTTTAGTATCAATTCTCCAGCATCCCTCTGGCCCCCTCCACTCTTCTAGCCTCTAGTGACCACTACTCTACTCTCTACTTTGAGGATATTAACTTTTTATAGCTTGTTCAGATGAGTGAGAACATATAGTATTTGTCTTTCTGTTCCTGGCTTACTTTATGTAACCTTGTTTCCTTTAGTTCCATCCATGTTGCCATAAATGACTGGATTTAATTGGTTTTATAGCTGAATAGCATTTCATTATATATATATTTATAATATATAGATGCACACATATATAATATATATATACCACATTTTCTTTAGCCATTGTTTATGGGTGAGGTGATAGCTCATTGTGATTTTCATATGCCTTTCCCTGATAATTAGTGATAATAAGTATTTTTCATATATTTGATGGCCATTTGTATGTTCCCTTTTGAGAAATGTCTTTTTAGATCTCTTTCCCATTTAAAACTTGGCTTAAGTTTGTTTGTTTGTTTGTTTGTTTGTTTTACTGTTGAGTTTTGGAGTTCCTTAGTTTTCAAATGATCAGGTGTATCATTTGAAAATATTTTCTCCCATTCTGTAGGTTATTTCTTTACTTTGCTGAATGTTTCCTGTTTCCTAAAAGCACAAATTATTTGATAGAATCCCATTTGTTTATTTTCTTCCTGGGCTGTTAGGATCTTGTCCAAATTATCCTTGCTCATTCCAGTGCCCTGAAGCATTTCCTCTGTTTTCTTAGTTTGAGGCCTCATATTTAAGTCTTCAATCAATTTTGAGTTGATGCCTGTAATTGGTTTGAGGTAGAGGTCTAGTTTCAACACTCAATTTTCACACCACCGTTTATTAAGAAGTCTGTCCTTTCTCCACTGCATGTTTTGAACTCCTTTATAAAAAATCAGTTATTCATAGATGCATGCGATTCCAACCTCTCTGTTCTGTTCTGTTGCTCTGTGTCTGTTTCTATGTCAATACCATGCTGTTGTCTTTTTCTTTTTTTTTTTAAAGAGGGAGAAAGAGAAAGTGAAGAAGGGAGAGGAGAGAGAGAGAGAGAGAGAGGGAAGGAGAAAGAATCCTTTTTTATCTGGCCTTTGTTTCTCTGTCACTCAGTTGTGTATATGGTGCTGGGGTTTGAACCCAGGTCCTCACACATGCCAAGCAAGCACTCCAACTGCTGAGTTGCTACTCCAGCCCCAATAACATGCTGTTTTGATTGTTACTGCTTTGCAGTGTATTTTGAAGTTATGCAGTGTAATCCTTCCTGCTTTGTTCGTTTTTGTTTAAGATAACTCTGGCCAGACTCAAAGTCAAGGGTTGAATGTTTACTCTCATATGCAGAAGCTAGAACAAGATGAGGGAAAAATTATAAGGGCCACTAAGTTATAGTTACATGAAAATAATATAAAATCTCAAAAGGTAGAAAAAAGCATTTTGAGTGTTTTTTTGAATAAAAAATTTCCATTCCACTGATCTCCCAGTGGACTGGAGAAGCAGGTTGAGGGGGAAGGGAGAGGGAAAGAAAGGGGAGGAGGAGGAGGAGAGGAATGAGTTGGACCAAATTATGCTGTGTGCACCTGTAAATGTACCACAGTGAATTCTGCCATTCAGCATACCTGTACAGTACAAACCTACAAAAACCTATACAGTATTTGAGCATTTGTACTATATGTACCAGTATATTACAAATAAATTGCTGGGGAGGAGGGCCAGTGGAGTAAAGGAGGGGAAGAAGTGAGGGAGAGAGCAGGCACTGGGAATTGAAATGGGATAAACTGTATTCCATGCAAGTGTGATTATGTCAAAATGAACCCCATTCTTATGTACACGTATAATACACTAATAAAGGAAAAAAGGGATGGCGTTGGCAATTTTAGTTTTTTTTTTTGTTTTCCTTTTGGGGGGGTGATTCCATAAATATTTTAGAATTTCTTTCTCTAGGTCTGTGAAGAATTTCATGGATATTATGATAGAAATTGCTTTCAATCTGTAGATTACGTTGAGTGGTATGGACATATTACTGATATTTATTCTTTCAAACCATGAGCATAGGCTTTCTTTCTACTTCTTTTGTGTCCTCTTCAATTTCTTTCCTCAGTGTTTTATCATTTTCATTTTAGAGATCTTTCACCTCATTGGTCAAATTCATTCCGTGTGTGTGTGTGTGTGTGTAGAGTTACTATAAATGGAATAGTTCTTTTGCATTCTACTTCAGATAACTTGCTGGTAACATAAGTCCTGATCATTATATGTTGATTTACCATCATGAAATGTTACTACGTTCTTTGAAAGTTTTAAGTCTTTTGGTGAATATTTTAGGTTTTTTTTTAAATTTATGACATCAAGGAATATCATAATAATTTGACTTCTTTTCTATTTTGGGTATTCTTTATTTCTTTTTCTTGCCTTATTGTTTTAAGACTTCTAGTATTAAATTTAAGAAGAGTACTAAAAATTGTGTGTTTGTAAACTGTTCTTGTCAGAGGATATTATTTCAGCTTTTCCCTGTTCAGTATGATGTTGTCTGTGGGTTGTCATATTCAGCAGTTATTATGTTGAACTAATCTCTAGTCCTAATTTTTCATGAACTTTATTTTATCACGAACGGATGTTGAATATTATCAGATGCTTTTTATTCATCATTGAAATTATCATGTGTTTTCTGTGCATGATTCTTTTAATACTGTATATTATGTCTATCTATTTGCTTCACAGGAACACAGAGGTGGGGTGGGGCCTCCCACCTGGTGGGTTGACCAAGCTGTTGAGGGCCCCAGGCTGGCTGGTGCACAGAACACTGCATGTGTGGAACTTCTTGAAGGAGCTGTGCAGCAAGTGCCTTGGTCGAGGAGGGGACAATGGGGACTGGGCTCTTTCTCTTGGGCTACTCAGCAAAGTGGATTCCCTGACAGCTTCCCAAACTGGACTTAGAGACTGTGAAGACTGTAGGCTTCTCTAGCACAAAATACTGATGGCATTGGTAATAACTGTCAGGGGTCCCCTGATTTCCCTTTCTCTGCCATGAAAAATCTCACTTGGTTTAGGAGTTAATCTGACTTGGACAGGCAGAATTATAGGTGCTATGTGGTTAGTTCCCTTCTTTATAAGGCTATCTGTGGGTCTCTGTGCTTGGTGACATCTCTTGTCAGATCCCCTCCGCACTCTGGTTCTCTGCCTTAAGCATTCCAGTGGAATGGCAGTTGTTTTATGTTTGTTTCTTCTTTTGGAGGGAAGCATTCTAGGGACCTGTAGTGAGCCTCCTGAGATGTCACCTCTCCATTTCTTTTAATGGATAATCAGTTCATTTCTTTTTAGAACTGAATGATATTCCATTATATGGACATACCATGCTTAATTTACCCACTCACTGAAGAACATCTGGGTTGCTACCAAGTTTATGCAGTTATGAATAAAGCTGTTATAAGCATCCAAGCACAGTTTTGTGTGTGAACATAAATTTTCATATCATTCGAGTAAATACCAAGGAGTGTGATTGCTGGATTATATGGGAAGAGCATATTTAATTTGTGAGGACCTTGGAACATTTGATTGTATTAAATTCTATATCCACATCTTCATAGTCACCCTGTCACACACTCTGCCAAGGCTAATCTGTTGTGTGCTGCCACCACTTCCTGAGCTCAGTGTCCTGCCATGGACGCCATCTAGTGGAAGCAAGAGAAAACGTGACCTCAAGGAACAACTGCACTGAGGTGTCCTCCTACTCTGGACTGTCACCCTCCTGCCCTGTCCACCCCAGGGCCAGGTGCCAGGCAATGGGGACCTGGGTTCCAGAGCACATGGCAATTGTGCCAACTGGCCAATCCTAAACCCGCTCCACCTGCTCACCCCCCTCACCCATTCTCCTCCTGTGAAAACCACAGGAAAGGCTCTTGGTCACGTTTGCCCTCCCCCTCTGTCTCCTAACCAAACTCTGGTGCTTCCCCAGGGACCTCTGTGGTGTGCTGCACTCCCTCATCTTGGGATCTGTGAATAACAGGCCATGTTCCAGTGTTCATGGTCTTCTAATCTGTTGGCCTCTCATACTGGGGTTGTAATACAACCAGCTAATTTCTCCCTCTCTGTCTTGATGGCCCTGAAGGTAACACTTAGCACCTGGAAGGGAGGCTAGCAAGTTGTCACCTTGTGGATAGAGATTTTATTCTGTCTCTTTTATCATAAATTTGATTTGGAAATATGTAGAGGAAATTATAAATACTTAAATAAAATTAGCTCTCATATTGTGGGGAAAAGAGCAGCAGCCATAATAAGCGTAGTTTATTAAATATTAAATAGCTCTGCTTCCTCTGTGGCCCTGTGACATCTCTGACTGCGCTCTGACATGTGCACACACGCCTTCCAGGTTCCTCTGTGCCCTGAAGGCCCCTCCTGAAGCTGATGCCACTGCTCTATCTTGGCTTTCAGAATGTTCCTTCCCCTACCAGGAGTAGAACACTCTGAGAATTGGCTGGGATCCAGGGCACATTAGTTTTATACATCCTGGATCAGAAGGACTCCCAGAAGCAGAAAATTGAAGAAGTTCAGATGCCTCAGCTAGCTCCAAAGGGCACAGGGAGAAACCCAATTCCAGGATCCCTGTCCACCCGTGTTATTGATGAGTTATTTATGCAGCCACATCCAGAGCTGAGCTCCCTGCAGTTGATCCCAGGCCTCCATTGGAATGCCATGCAGGTGATCCCTCAGTATACTTGAGAAGATCAGAGTAGCAACACTGTAGGGATGGCCTGGCTCAAAAGAAAATGAGTAATAAAAAGTAAATAAATTGAAACCCTTCCTATTATGCTAAGAAAACCATTAATTTTTATTGGTTCTTTTTAGTTATATATAGTATTAGGATTAATTTTGACATAATTATAAAATTATGGAAAATTATTTGCTCTAATTCAGTCCCCAGAATTTTACCTTTCCCTCCCTTCCTCTTCCCTTATTCTCTTCTCTTTATTTATTGATCTTTCTGCTATTTACTTAAAAGTTTTTAAAATTAGTGTCTTGAGGATATATGTAGTGATGAGATTCACTATAGAATGTTCATATACGTACATAACAAAGGTCAGATTCATTCTACTGTTCTTCTCTTATACCATTCCCCCTCCTCTCTCCTCAATCCCCTTACTCTACTCCGCTGATTTTTCTTCTAATTTTGGAAGAATCCCCCCTTTTCTTTTCTTTTTTTTTTGTCTTATTGTTTACTAACTTCCATCTATCAGAGAAAACAGTTGACCTTTGTCTTAGTCAGTCTGGCTTATTTTACTTAGCATGATAGTCTGTCTCCATCCATTTACCAGCAAAGGCCATAATTTCATTCTTCTTTATGGCTGGGTAATACTCCATCTTGTATATATACCCCATTTTCTTTATCCATTCATCTATTGAAGGGCACCTAGGTTGGCTCCATAGCATGGCTCTTGTGAATTGTGCTGTTATAAACATTGATGTGGATGCATTGCTGTAGAATGCTGAATCCTTTGGTTATAGACTGAAGAATGGGATAGCTGTGTCGTATGACGGTTCCATTCCTAGTTTTTTGAGGAATCTCCATACTGCTTTCCTGGTTACATGAATTTACAGTCCCACCAGAAATGTATGAGTATACCTTTTGCCCCCACATCCTCTCCAACCCTTATTAATTTTTGTGTTCTTGATAATTGCCACTGTGATGGGAGTTAAATAAAATCTTAATGTAGTTTTGATTTGTATTTGATTTGCAGTCCTATAATTGCTGGCAATGTTGAACATTTTTCCATATATTTGTGGAAAATTTGTATTTCTTCTTTTAAAAAAATTTTTAAATTGAGCTGAGTTACTGTACAATCATAAATGCATATAAAGTAACAATACGATATGCATATATTCTTGAACCAGAATTATCCTCACATTGCACATGCTCCAGACTTGAATCTTCTATATTTTGCCTCCAAAAACAATATAAATGCTTAGGTTGTGAATTTTCCAGAATTGAATAATTGCAAAATTATTTGGATTCTCAGGGAGGTAAAGAGTATGCTGCATTGTTGATTGTCTCCCTGGATCCCTCCCTGTTCTTCCTCCCTCTCCCCTCCCCTGCTTACTCCTTCCCCCCCACTATATATATATGGTTGCCCTAGATTATGTGTTGCTATGCCTTTGCTGGGTCTAATACATGAGGATGATTACTTTTCACCCAAGACTGGGTTTAGTGCCAGCCTCCACAAATGAGTGAAAACATTCGACCCTTGACGCTGGGTTAGGCTAACTTCACTCAGCATTATTTCTTCCATTGCCATTCATTTACCTTCAAAGGCTGCAATATCTCTATTTCTAATTGCTGAGTAGAACTCCATTTTTTTTGTATGTGTGTGTATGTATGTGTATATATGTGTGTGTATGTGTGTGTGTGTGTGTGTGTGTGTGTGTATCCATATATATATATATGTCTCCATTCATCCAGTAAGTGGCGTCTTGGTTGGTTCCATAATTTAGCCATTATAAATTGAGCTGCCATGAACATGTATTTCTTCTATTTCTTCATTTGATAAATGTCTTTTTCTTTTTTCTTTTTTTTTGTGCTAATGTGTTTTTTCTTTTCTTTTTTTGGCACTGGGAAATGAACTCAGCAGCACTTTACCACAGAGTTATATCCCCAGCCCTTTTTATTTTATTTTTTTAAATTTTGAGACAGGTTCTTATTAAGTTGCTGAGGCTGGCCTTGAACTTTCAGTCCTACTGCTTCAGCCTCATGAGTTGCTGGGATTATAGGTGTGAGCCACTGTGCTCGTTTATTTGTTTTGTTTTGGTACCAGGGACTGAACCCAGGGGAGCTTAACTGCTGAGCCACATACACGGCCCATTTTAGTTTTTATTTTGAGACAGAGTCTTGCTAAGATGCTTAGTGCTTCACTAAGTTGCTGGGGCTGGCTTTGAACTGGTGATGCTCCATCCTCGGTCTCCCAAGTTGCTGGGATTACAGGCATGCACCACTATACGTGGCCAGTGTTGAGTTTTTAGAGTTCTTTATAAATTCTGGATAGCAATGCTCTATCCAAGGAGCAGGTGGAAAAGATCATTTCTCATTCTCTAGACTCTCTCTTCATGTTTTCAATTGTTTTCTTTGCTGTGCAGCAGCTTATCCCACTTTTTTTTTTGTTTTGTTTTATTTCCTGAACTTTAGGCGTCTTGTTAAGGAACTCAGTTCCTGTGCTGACATGTTGGAGAATCGGGTCTACTTTTTCTTCTAGCAGTTTCAGGGTGTGGTCTAATTCCTACGTCTTTCATCTACTTCTATTGACTTTTGTGCAGGGTGAGAGATAGGGGTCCAATTTCATTCTTCTGCATATGGACATTTTCTGTACATGGATAACTGTGTTTATGTGGGTTTATCTCTGTCTTCTCTTTATTTGTCTTTAGGTCTGTTTTGATGCTAATACCATGCTATTTTTGTTATTATAGTTCTGCAGTAGAAATTAAGGTCCTGTATTCACTCCTGTTGCTCAGGATTGCTTTGGCTATTTGGGTCTCTTGTTTTTCCAGATGAATTTTAGAACTGCTTTTTCTAGTTTTATGAAGAACATCATTGATATTTTGATGGGGCTAGCATTAATCTGTATGTTGATTTTGGTAGTATGGACATATAAACAATATTAATTCTGCCTATCCAAGAACGTCGGAGGTCTTTCTATTTCCTAAGGTCTTCAATTTTTTTCTTCAGTGTTCTTTCTGCAGTTTACATTGTAGTGATCCTTCATCTCCCTCAATAGATTAATTCCCAAGGGTTTTTGAGGTTACTGTGAATGAATAGTTTTCTTAATTTCTTTTTCAGCACATTCATTATTGGAGTTTAGGATGGTAAGTGTTGATCTTGTATCTGGCTACTTTATTACTTTTGTTTATGAGTTCTAGAAGTCTAGTAGAGTTTTTGAAGTGTTCTAATTATAGGATCATGTCATAAGCAAACAAATAATTTGAGCTTTTCTTTCCTATTTGTATTACTTTAATTTCTCTCTTGCCTGTTTGCTCTGGCTAGTTTCAAGGACTATGTTGAATAAGAAGGGTGGAAGTGGGAATCCTTGTCTTGTTTCTATTTTTAGAGGAAACACTTTTAGTTTTTCTCTATTCAGTTTGATATTGGTATTGGGTTTATTATGTCTACCTTTATAAGGTTAAGGTGAGTCTTTCTATTCCTAATTTTGCCTGTATTTTAAATAAGAATAGGTGCTGGACTTTGTCAAATGCTTTTTTTTTCACCTATTGAATTAATAATGTGATTCTTTTCCTTAACTCTGTTTATGTGGTGAATTACATTTATTAATTCCCGTATGTTGAACCATGCTAGGACCTCTAGAATGAAACCCATTTGATCATGGTGCACTAACTTTTTCATGTGCTTTTGTATGTGGCTTGCTACTGTTTTATTATTAATTTTGTATTTATGTTTACCAAGGATTTTAGCCTAAATTTTCTTTCCTTCATGTGTCTTTGTCTGATTTTGGTTCAGGGTGATACTGGTTTCATAGAATGAGTTTGGCAGTGATCTCTCCTTTTCTGTTTCATGGAATAATTTGAGGAGGATTGGTATTAGTTTTTCTTTAAAAGATGGATAGATAGAACTTGGCTGAGAATCCATCGATCCTGGAGCTTTCTTTGTTGGAAGGATTCGATAGCTGTTTCAATTTCATTACTTGATATTGATCTTTTAAAGTTTTCATATCATCATGGTGCAGTTGGGGTAGATCATAAGTCTTTAGGAATGTGTCCTTGTCTTCAGGATTTTCTAGCTTATTGGCATTGGAATTTTCAAAATAGTTTTTAATGATCCTGTGGGTATCAGTAGTGTCTGTGGTAACATTTCCTTCATCTCTAATTTTGTTAATTTGTATCTTCTTTGTCTTTCTTATGATTAGATTGGCTAAGGGTTTATCAATCTCATTTATCCTCTCAAACAACCAACTCATTGTTTCATTGATCTTTTGTACTTTTAAAAAAATTTTCAGTTCTATTAATTTTGGCTCTGATTTTAATAATTTTCTGTCTTCTGTTGATTTTGGTGTTAAAAAACCATTACCTTTATGATCAACTCACATTCTGCAATGAAGACCAAAATTCAGAGAGGTATGGTAGAGAAAAGAAATAGAAATGAGAAAAGATTGAACAGCAAGTTAATATACTAAATCCGAATTTATTCACTGGAGGAGTTTGAAATCTTCATAAAAGTCAGAGGTTTTCTAGGTGTGAGTGTGTGTGTGTGTGTGAGGGAAGGAAGGGGAGAGAGAGTTTAAGGGATAAAGCATGGAAAACATGGTGATGGTCTGTAATCTAGTTGTTGTAGGAGACCAATTATGTAAACATATGTGTCACACAGATTCAGTGTGAAACTATTAATTGGAGATGTGAAGGAAAATCCAAGAAGGTAAAGTGCACAGGAAAGAAATAACAAAAGCTCTTAATTAACGTTAATCTCAAAACATGAAGAACGTACAAACAAGAAATGGGAAGGGCATCAAGAAAAGAAATAAATTCAGGGCAATAAAAAGAAAAGTTTGAATTACTGGGGTCTATCCAGAACTTCTGCCTATCACTCATTGGGACTTTAAGAAGAGTTAGAAGGTAAGAGGAATCAATCATCTCAATAGGAGATTCTAGTAGAGTAATTAAAGTAATAATGTTAATAGATAATATAAAATATTAGTAATAAGAGAAAAGAGTAGCTGGTAATATTCTATATATAGTTACTACCTAAGTACTTCAACATATGTATTTTCATTTAAATCTCATACTAATCCATGAAAAAAGTCATAAAAATGTTGTCATTTTGATTTGAGAAAAGTGAGACATTTAATTTTTATAATTTTTTTCTAAATTCCAAATCTAGTGAAGGTGACTGAATTCTTCAGAAGTCAGATTTCAGAACCTGTTATTTCTTCATTTTTGCTACAGATAATTCAAGAATTGGAATGAATAGATGTAGGTACCTGAGTTTTTTTACCTTGACATGTCATTTACACACCCGGGCAAGTCCCCTCTTGCTCCTAGGTGTCAGGGTTCTCATCTACTCAGAGTCTATTAACCCACATCACCTCTGAGGTACCTCATAGTTCTAAAATGTGCTCCTTGTACTTAGGATTTTCAGTGATAGTTGACTAGCACTAAAATATCAGAAGTTGCAGAGTCCCATCACTTTATATTAAAATTGAGAAGTAATATAAAGTACGCCTGTGAGATCACACCTCTTTCCTGATTTTAATGACCCAGCCTGTAAGGGAGGTGATTAGATGGTCCCATAGGCACATTGGGGTGAGGATGGAATAACCTACTCCAGATTGAAATATGATTGGAAAGTTGGCTGAGTGGGTAGGAGTCAAGCTCTCCACCCTTGATTCACGTCCTCCTTGCTGCCGGTATCTACTGAGGCTGTTGCTGTAGCTCATAAAGCATCTGTACCCACTTGGAGCTGTATTGACTTATGCAGAATTCTCTGGAATCTCATCTGGGCCCCTCTTCTCACTACTTTCATCCTGATTCAGGACATTATCATTGTTCTTGAGTTTCTACAGAGGCTTCTCAATAGGTCTTCCTGCCTCCAGAATGGACTCCTTCCAACCCATTTTTCACATGGGCCAAGTCACCCTTCTCAGTTGCAAATCACACAGTGCATGCTTCTGCTTTTACTCCTCCAGTGCTGTCTCAGTGCAGTTGGAACAAATTGACTGATAGCCCTGTTTTTGAACTTGCCTCTTTGGGACTCAGTACTTAACAGTCCCTATGGATAACCTGGAAAAGAAGAAACAGGAGGAGAGGAAAGAAAGAAAACAGACTGGTACCCCTCACTCACAGCCAAAAGTCTGTCTACCTACAACTGCATCAAGTTTGGATAAAAGGAATGAAATCTAACCATAGTAAGGATGATGACAACTGATTGTTCCTGGTTGGACACCAAGTCTTGGGTCTCACACTGCCTGACTTCTGATTAGCAGGAACAAAGTGGAGTCTCGGAGACCACGAGGATTTTCATGCAAGTGCACAGAAAGAGCAACACCCATTGAACAGAACAAAAGGGGAAAATGGAGAAATAAGTAAAGTTTGGAAGACAGAATAAGAGAGGACCATGGCAAATGCAAGGAAAGTCCACAGTAAACCAGCCTATTAATCTGTTGTGACATATCAGGGCCCTTGGACACTTTATTAATAATATCTGTGCTTCCAAGCTCCATGTAGTTTATAGGTGGTATTTATAGCTTTCTGAAGCCCACAAAATTGGCATTGTGATTTTATACAATATTTATATTAATTTTCACATTTGACAACTTCGTTTCCTTTTCAAATTTTCAGAACTTCTATGTCATCGTTCAGTTTTTCATAATCATGAAATATATTCTTTTAAAATTTACTAATGTTCTATGGTGATGCATTCTTAAAGATTATTTGTCTGGAAACATTCTTAGTGTTTTAGATGTGTATTTGTAGAATGACTTTTACTTTCTGGCTTCCATTTCTGCTATTAAGAATCCTCCTAAGAGTTACTATTTGCAGGAAATCCATCTCTTCTCTCAGGCTGATTTTAAGTCCTTTGCTCTGATTGGAATGCAGCTATAATCCAGTGTGCCCAGCTGCAGATTTATTCCACTTGATTAGTATAGTATTTGATTCGTGCATTGGTTTTACAACAGTGCTGTTTTAAACTGCATCTAGGGTTAATGGAACTTCTGTTTACCCTTCCATAGAATAAACCTCTAATTCTCTTCCAGAATGGGAGAAGAGGATGGATACTCTCTTGAATCTGCAGGAAAATAAAAAGGATGCAGCTGCTGGAGGGAGGATGCGCTGGGGCCTACATGTCACCTGAGGGTGATGGTCTTGGAAGGAGTTGGAGTGGAAGCAGGAAAGGAGGCATTTTCTAGGATCATAGCCTGTGAGGGCAAAGGGAGCCCAGTTTAAAAGGGTGGTGGATGCACTTCTGGGACTGGGCAGGTGGAAGTCAGGCTCTTCTATTGCAGAGGGCTGCTACTGGAGAGACCCCACAGCAGGGTGGTACTGCAGTGCTCCTAGCAGTATCCTCTCTGCCCCATCAAGTGTGTCTCTTGTCACCTCATCTATCCTCTTTGTTCTAGCAGGCTAATTCATACCTTTAAAAATATGTAAGGATGATTTTACTGGGTTTTAGGAGGAAACAAAAAGAAATATACATGTTCACAAAAGTTCTTAAAGAGTTTTAAAACATTTATATTTCATCTGATATTTGAAACAAAACTTATTTGTAATATTTAACGTGTGTCATGATATATAATAATGACTAAACACCTGTACCTTACCCTCAGCCTAAGACAGGGAATAATATCGCTTGTGTCAAGATGCCTCTGTCCCCTCCCCTTGTCTTCCCTTCCCACTCTGGTGAGAGAATCTTCCTCCTAAATTTGGGATTTCCACCTCATTTTTATTTCATCTCTCAATTTTGAAACATTACTATTTAATGTTTTATATCTCGTAATTCCAATATTTGAAGTCTCCCTGGGGCCTAAGTTTTCTGATTTTCATTTACTATTTCCTGTTTCCTCCTGTATTTCTTCTTTGTTTTGACTTGTTTTTCATGACCTCATTTCAGGTTGAACTTAAAGAACAGCAGAGGACTTAAGTTAGAGGTGCATAGCTATTTAGCATGTTCACATTTCCTTCTTTTGACTCCAGGAGGCACTACCAAGGAGGTGCTGCTTGATTTTCTAGGATTGAGCGTTCTCTGACCAGGCAGCTAGATGAGCAGGCTGAGTTACAAATCTCAATGGGAATGGCATACGGACAAATTTAGAGCCAGGATTCCCTGGGGTTCCCTTAGTAGACTGTGCCAGAATGTAGTCCCCTCTGAGGTTCCTGGTTTGATGTGGGAGGCCAAGTTCAACTTGGCCTCAAGATGCCCATTCAACCTCCCCTGTCAGCACTTGCCTGGAGGGCAGTCCTGGCTTTTCCCTTTGATTAGTGCTGTGGTTTCATTTCACTGTTGCTGTTTCTGTGCCCTTATTTTCTTGAGTGCTTAGTGATGAACTAAAAAGTACCAGGTCTTATTAAAGAATCTAGTTCACCATATTGCTAGAAGCAAAGTCTATACTTAAAAATTTGATTTCCTTTGTGATGCAAGGGCTGGTAGATTGTCAGGTTGTTTTATTATATTTGATGAGTTCTGGTTAATATGCTGATATCATTTTCACTGTTTCTCTTTTGCTTTTTATTTTTTTGATTTGATTGTGGGGATTAGAGAACCAAGGCAGCATTTTTTCTACTTTATAATTGTGTGTGTTTTTTTAAAGAGAGAAGGATAGTGAGAGAAGAGAGAAAGAGAGAATCAGTTTTATTTAGTTTTTCATATTAGCTTGTGTTGCTTCAACACTTCGTTGTGTACATGGTGCTGGGGTTCGAATCCGCGTCCTTGCACATGCCAGGCAAGTGCAGGAACCACCAAGCCACTGCAGCAGCCCTATATTGTATTTTACAATTGAAGACTTTCTTTGTGCTGTATGAGATTGTCAGCTTTTTAAAAATATTCTTTCTAAATATTATGTTGGACTTTGAAAAGTGTCTTCTTTTTGCTATGTATTTACTTTATTGTTAAGTTCTCCTTAAATATTGCCCAATTGCAATGTCAAATTTTATAAAAGATAATTTAGTCCTCAGATATGACTATGCCTCTGTGTTCAGATGTGACTTTATGGAGCTCAGTATTATATCTTTCAGTGTGAAAAGATTAATAAATGACAACTATATTTGATGCAGATTATAAACTTTATTATTATAAAAAAATCCTCATCAACGCTTTTTGACACAAATAACATGTTGAACAACTGAATACCAACTTTATTTTTATTTCAAACATTTCATTTTATTTAAATGTAATAGTTGATCTCTACAATGAAAATTATTGAACATTGAAGAAAGAAATCCAAGAAGACCTGAGAAGATGGAAAGATGTTCCATGCTCCTGGTTGTGCAGAATTAATATAATTAAAATGGCCATTCTGCCAAAAGCACTATATAGATTCAATGTCATCCCTATGAAGATACCAATGTCATTCTTTACAGATGTAGAAAAATTCTCAAATTCATTTGGAACAATACAAAACCTAGAATAGCCAAAACATTACTAAGCAAGAAAGATGAAACAGATGGGTTTGCAATTCCAGATTTAAAACTATATTATAAAGCTGTAATAATTAAAACACCATGATACTGGCATCAAAATAGGAATGAAGACCAATGGAATAGAATAGAAGACTCTGAAACAAACCCACAAATCTTTAAACATTTGATCTTTGACAAAGGGGGTCAAAATATAACATGGAGGAATGACAGCCTATTCAACAAATGGTGCTGGACAAACTGGACAGCCACTTGCAGAGAGTTGAAATTAGATCCTTATCCCATTTTGCACAAAAATCAAATCTAAATGGATCAAGGATCTAGGAATTAAACCAGCTACCATACAACTGTTAGAAGAAAAGTTAGGACCAACACGCCAGCATTTGAGAGGTGGCAAAGACTTTCTCAACAAGACTCCTAAAGTGAAATAATTAAAGTAAAAGATCAATGAGTAGGATGCCATTAAGCTACAAAGCTTTTGCACAGCAAAGGAATTGGTCAAAATTGTCAAGAAACAACCTACTGAATGGGAGAGAATCATGGCCTGTGATTCTTCTGACAGGGGACTCATATCCAGAATCTACAAAATCCACAAAAATCTCAACCTCAAAAACGCTAATAACCCAATCAATAAATGAACCAAAGAGCTAAATAGAAACTTCTCAACAGAGAACATTGGACAAACCAATAAATAACTGAGAAAGTACTCTAAATCACTAGAAATCAGAGAAATGCAAATGAAAACTACATTAAGATTTCAGCTCCCACCAGTCAGATTGGTAAAAATGAAGAAAATAAACAATAAGAAATGCTGGAGGGGTTGCAGAGAGATAGGAACACTAGCATACTGTTGGTGGAACTGCAGACTGGTACAGACCCTCTGGAAAGCAGTGTGGAGAATCCTCAAAAAATTAGGGATGAACCTATCACATAATCCAGGTATCCCTCTCCTGGGTATTTTTTCCACATTATATCAACACAGAAAAATCTTATATATATACATACACACACACACATACACATACCATGGAGTTCTACTCAGCAATTAGAAATAATGATATTGTAGCCTTTGAAGGTAAATGGATGGCAATGGAAGAAATCATGCTGAACAAAGTAAGCCAAACCCAGAGAGTCAAGGGGTGAATGTTTTCACTCATTTGTGGAGCCTGGAGCTAAACCCAGGCCTGTGTGAAAGGCTGTCAATCTCATGTATTAGACCCAAAAAAGGTGTAGTAACAAATAATTTAGGGCAACCATAGATATGTAGTTGGGCGGGGGATAGAGTAGGTGGGGGAGAGGAGAGGGAGGGAGAATAGCGAGGGACCTAGTAGGTAATTCTGGTTTAAGAGTATATACATATCATATTGTTACTTTAAATGCATTCCTGATTGTATAATAATTCCTTAATAAAAATATTTAAAGAAATAAATGTAATAGTTTGTGATCTTCCTACTTCTCTCCATATTTCCATCTTACATATTCCTATTTTTAAACAATATGCTGTTTAGGGTTATGAACTTTGGGGTTTTATAGAAATGAAATGATATTCATTGAACAAATATTACTTAGCACTTGCTGTACGTCAGGTACTTGAGGTGCTTGAGAGAGCAGAGGAGGCCAGGTGTATGAAAATGGGAGTCTGACCTACACGGGCAGCTACCTGCCCAGGGAGCCAGTCTCCTGAGCTCCTGTAACACCCAGGGAGGCAGCTGCTGAAAGTCAGCTATCTCACAGCAGTCCAGACAGTAGCTTCCGTGACACTAACCCCAATTGGGCAGAACTTGATTTATGATTGGCAGCTTTTCTCATTTTTGTGCCTGATTCCCAGTCAGAATCAACCAGAGAAGCTGGATATGCACTCTAAGGAGTCACTTTGGACATCTTGCTCTGAGTTACCCTGCGCCAAGTTATCCTGCCTGCGACCTTCCCTGTCACCAGCCTCCACTCAGGGCAAAATGAAGCTTCTCCTCCCTCACCCACCCCCTTCCTCTGGCTTCAGTGTTGACATTTCCTATGGTGACCATACACCCTTGGTTTCGAAGGACGGTTCTAGTTTTTGTCTGTTTTCATGGCCACGTTCACTTCAAATTGTCCTGAGTTAGATGATAAAGAGTCCCCTGAAAATAGACAGCTAGGGCAGGGGTGAAAGCAATGGGGCAATTGGGAAGCTGTTTTAATAGTCTTGCTAAGAAGTGGTGATGTGAAAAGGGAGATAGCAGAGGAGTTGGTAATTCAGACAAGTGGATTCCCAAGTAGTATTCCAAAGACAGCCAAGGAGATTCGCGAGTAGTCTGGTGTTGGGAACAGTAGACAGTTGTCAACAGTGACTCTACTATGGGTTTTTCTGTTGTTTCTTTGCCTAACCTTCCCCCCTTTTTTGCCTGAGTAACTTGGAAAAGCATTTTTAATAACTTATATGTATAAGCTGAGGCCCAGTTTTCAGGAGGAAGAACTGGATTTTGGTTTTGGAAATTTTCTTTGAGTTTGTCATTGGACAATCATGTAGAGATACTGAGTAGGTACTGGAATGGGTTTGGAGTTCAGGGGAAAAAAATGCAGAGCAAATAAATGTGTATTTTCAATTTGTCAAATGTGACGTCTTGCAACTATACAGTTCTCTAAATAAGCATAGTTCTGTTATCTGGTTACAACTAAATCATCTGAGAAGTCAAGGCCTAATGTATCTTGTCTTTCTCTTTCAGTCACCATTTCTGTTTGAGTCAGCTTTTCAATGCTGTGACTAAAGAACAATTTTAGGAGGAAAAGCTTTAATTGGAGACTCTAAGTTTCAGAGGTCTATCTCCAGAGAAGGCCGCCTCCTTTCTTTGGGGCTGGAAGTGAGGCTGAACAGCATGGTGGCAGGCCTGGCTCCAGGGAGCAGAGAGCTTATGGTGTCACCTCACATGGGGAAGCAGAGCAGAGAGAGAAACTGTATGCCAGATACAGAATATGTACCCAAAGGCGCACCCCCAATGACCTACTTCCTCCAGCCATACATATCCTACCAGCCTATAGTAGCCAGCTAATCCCTATGAGGGGATTAACAAACTGATTGGAATAAAAAAGCCTTTTATAACCCAACCATTTCACCTCAGCCTTTCTGAATTGTCACACGTGAGCTTTGGGAGGACACCTCACATTCAAACCATAACAATTTCTTTTATGCTTTATGCTTCTAAGAAGCTTTGAGTGTGAAAGTGTATAGTCCCTGAATCAGAATGTTTGTGACAATCACAATTCCATTTTCCTGGAAAATGGGAATCCTGTCAGAAGTTCAGAATAACCTCTTATCTTCATTTCAGAATGATTCTCCTTCAATATATATCTGAATACTTTTTTTCTATTTTATTTTTTTCTGGTCTGCAAGAAGAGTGATTTTTTTTAAACACTTGTGTTCCATCATACCCCTGTCCTCAGTTTTCTGTTTTCTCTAATGTTCTTTACTTTGGAGTTGTTTTCATTTTTTAAATTCAGCATTATGTGTTTTTTTCAAGCCCACCATCCACACCACTATTTTTCATGGATGCCAGCTCCGCTTGCCCAAGCCCTCACCTGTTGTAGGGCTGTCTTACCACCGTGCCTTTACTCTTTTTACTTTTCTTCTCATTGTGTGGTATAAATTTACTTCCCACTTCAGATTATTTGCAATTTCTGAAATTTCCTTGATGGGGGAAAACAGTTTATGATTTTCTCCACCATCCCTTCCGTCCCACGTCTCCTCCAATCTTTTGGAGGTTCTGTGCCAGGTTGTTTTCTGTGCTTACTCATCTTTAAAAATAGGCATTCTGTGTGATACAAAACAGTCACTGAGATTTATTGAATGGACTGGATTGGGAGGCCTTAAGTGGAAAATGACTTCATTCTTTCCCCTATCACCGTCACTCCATACTGCCATAAAGATCCTTTCCGCAGCCCTGATCATACCTTGAATATGTCCCATAGATTCTGATGTCACCGTTGGTAACAATAAACACTCTCATTTTCCAGGAATGAAGCACATTGATCCAGCCTAACATCAGTGCTCCCATATTTCTCTGTCTTTGGCTTTACTCCTCCCCAGGTTGAGCCTGACTTGGGCTTGGGGACCAGGGAAAAAATAGAGACATGGGGCAGCTTTGCCATTGAGCCACTTGTCCTTGGCCTCTTCTTGTCACAAGAGTGCTTCTGCAGGTGGGGCAGGTAGGCAGGGCAGTGAGAAGCGGGAGGGGCATTAAAGTCTAACAGGAGGGGCAGGTTTGTGATCCCATGCTGATGCCCTCCTGTGGTGACTGTCCCTAAGGGGCTTTTGCATCATCTCCACCCTTCCTTCCTCAAAGGCATCCTGGGGTAGAAGGTGCAGCTTTCACCAGGACTGCAAATGCCTGCTCCACTTCCTGCATGTGACAGCTTAAGGTGACACTTAGAGAAATGTGTTGCGTGGCATGTGGGCTGCCGTCACTACCTTATGAGTGGTACTGCTGTTACTCAATTATGAGAGGATGCTTAGCCTCTTTATTTTGATCGTTTTCATTATATGTTTGTGAAAGAAATGGTACTTAAGAGGGATATCATAGCATCTTTGCATTGGAACTCTGAGGTTAATTTTGTTCTTATTTGTAGTTGATATACTATTTTGTAGGAGAAGAAAGAATTTAACAGTCAAGTTGACCCCATCATTATAAAAGTGTGATGATCAGAAAGACAATAGAGCTTGCTCTTCTTCCGGCACTAACAGCTGGGGCTGGAGCATGGACTGTGGCTCTGGCTTGGTTCTCAGGACCCATGATCTTCTCTTCTTAGTGCTCCATGCTGAGTGGGGGGGGGTCTCTGCTTGTCTGATCTCAGCTCTTCTTTCCTGATGACTTGGTGGGTGGCTCAATTCTGACCTGTGCTTGGAAGGTCAATGCACCTTTTCCTTAAGGCATGCAATTTCACCTGAAACACAGGATTTGTGGCTGTTAAGGAAATAGCCACCAGATGTCACTCTATACTAACTTATGAGATTGATGGGTCTGTCCAGATTTGCTTGCCAGGCTGGATAGAGGATGTGATGAAATAGATGCCTCCAACGTAGAGTTTGAACTCACAAGGAATTTCCAAGAATTTTAGAGAGACAACCATAAGAAAAAATGCAACAGAAAACTATAAATCCTGCTCCCTTGTTAGCTACAACTTTTTGGGGGGAGGTGGAGTCATATGTGCCAGAAGAAAAGGATATGTCCCTAGATCCACTTTGCTTACAAGGAGACAAGGCAGGAGAAATCAAAATACTTATTGGATAGAAAAACTAAAAACATTACGGAGGGAAAAATATGAGAAATCTTGACAGATATTCAGGACTAGGACTTGGGATGGGTAGGAAGTGGTGAGAGGGTAGCAGAGTTGAAATTACCACCATGTGAATGAGCAAATCCACTTGAATTGTTGGAGGACAGTGAGGAGACTCACTATGCCCTTGGGAAGGGCAGGGGCAAACTGGAAATGAGGTTTGTACCAGGCAGCCTGCATCTCCATCCATGCTCTGGGACGTGCCACCTGCTGGAACATCCTCTGGGGCATATCACTTATCTTTGCTGTGCCTCGGTTTCCTTACCTCATTCTCACAAATGAGAAGACAATCTAATTCATAGGATTGTAGAAATATTGAGTGTTAATATTTTAAAGTGCTTAGAGAAGTGTCTGTCACCCACTGAGTGCTATACAGCCCTGAATGAGTGTCTCTTAGCAGAAGATGGCCTAAGAATTTAAAGGAAGGTTAAAGATGAAAAGGCAGTATTCTTCAGTATTTAAGGAGCGCTCACCTGGAAGTGAAGGGAGCAAAGGCCTTGGCTGTAAACAGCTCAGCATCTGTTCCCTGAGTGCTGTGCACCAGCAGTTATGAAAGGTGCTCTTAAACCTTAAAAGTAGAATGATGTTAATAATACTTTCAATGTACTGAGCAGGAGGTAGGCGTTTGGAAGGAGGCTAAGTAATTTGAAGGCATTATATCATTTAATCATCCCCCAAATTTGTGCAATAGTTTATATTAATCTCCATTTTGTAGATTGAAGAATTGTGATCCACCAAAAACTGTGGTACATATATACAATGGAATACTACTCGGCTAATCTAGAGAAAACGATATTATGGCATTTGCAGTCCAAATGGATGGAGATGGAAAAAACCTTGCTAAGTGAAGTATCCCAAGCTCAGAGACTCAAGGGCTGAATGTTTTTTCTCATTTGTGGAAGCTAGAATATAAGCAGAAACAGATTATTAGATGGCTAACCTAGCAATTACCTCAACACGTATGAATTCTTACATGACCATGGGGAACTGTGCTTAGGTTCCTGGGGGACATAGGGAGAAGGGTAGGGAGGGGGGAAGGGAATAGGAAAGACATCAAGGTGACCAGAGGGAGGTGGTATGGGGAAATCTAATCTGAGGGGAACCTCTGACTTCCAAAAAAAGTCCAATTAACTTAGGGCTTAAGTAAAGTGAAACATGGAACCATGGGGAACCCAAAGCGGGGAGACCATGGTCTGGCACCCGTATTGGCTTGTTCTGTCATTACACTTTTGTCTTTTATTGTTTGACGATGAACCCCTTCTAGTTGCAAGAACATGTTTATGGAGTAAAAATTTAAAAATAATATATGCATATCATATTGTTACTTTATATGCATTTATGATTGTACAATAACTCAACTCCTTAATAAAAAAAATAAAAAAGAAAAAAAGAATTGAGATCCAGAGATAGTGATGAATTCTGTAAGGTTATACACATTGTAAAGACAAAGCTGAGGCTCAAATTCAGAGTTCAGTTATTTGACCATGAGACAAATTCATGAAAAGTAATGAATCTTATTATGAAATCACACTATTTTACTGCCAAGGGTGCTCTTCGTGATACAGTTACATGTCTCTTAAGAACCAGAATGTGTTCTGAAGGGAAATATGTAGACAACTTCATATTTGAGGTCAACATTAAGGTGTGTATTTATATAAACTAAGTTGGCAACAATGGCACTAGATGTTAAATCTTGTTTTATTTGTTCAACATAGTCTTAAATATTGGAGGGAATCGTTGTTACATATTCATGCGTGCGTGGATATTGACAAAGCAAGTTAAGGACAATCATATTCC
This sequence comes from Aplodontia rufa, assembly GCA_004027875.1. Lineage (NCBI taxonomy): Eukaryota > Metazoa > Chordata > Mammalia > Rodentia > Aplodontiidae > Aplodontia > Aplodontia rufa. The sequence goes on along the minus strand of PVKS010019982.1, from coordinate 10,663 downwards.
AATATCTACCCCCTTACATCCCTTCCCTGATCTCATGTCTCTTCTGTAATACCCCCATGCTGTAGATAGAAATGAGCATATATATGTACGTTAATTTTTGAAATTTCTGAGTTTCTCTGACTGCCTGTCTATAGTTAGGCTTCTCATGGGAGTTGAGTGTTCCCAGCTGTATTGATAACACCCCTTATCCCTCCCCTGCTTCTCCCGCCACCTTCACAATTATGGTTCCCCCAGCTTACGTGAAGTTTCAACTATGATGAGTTTATTATTTAAACTTAGCTAACTTTGAACCCTGTCTTGGCTTTTACTCTAGTTTCCACATATGGGACTATCATTTTGTAAGCTGACCATCATTGACCAAACATCATTTTGCAGTAGATGGCTGTACTTTAGTTTGACTCTCCCATTTTGTGAATGAGGAAACTGAGAATCATAGATATGGAGATTTGTCCAAGGATATTGGTTGAAGGTTGAGAGTATATGAATCTTATTTTTTGTATTCCCAGTTCAGTTCTGATCCAAAGTTTTGAAAGTGAACAGAAGATTTTATAGTATGTCAGTCTAAGAGAAATTCAAAGCATTTCATCTGTAATGGATGCAGACATTCATTTGCTCGTAGGAAGGGAGGAATATGTCTACCCAGAGCTCCTAGTGCTCTTTTAATTTGTTGCTGACATGTTTTATCTTGGTTTGTGTGAACTCTGATGTGTTTTAGAAGTCTATGCTTTTTAGGACCCTTTTGAATAACAAAAGCACAGAAACCTCCCTAGGAAGTGTGACCCTTAATCCAAATTGCCACATCCACAGTGAACCTTTGATGTGGTAAAGTCAACTTCCTGTCATCAGGGTTCCAAGCCGGGGTGGGCATGGGGTTTAGATTGTTCTTGAGGTCATGGTATTCTAAGGGTGATCTATTGCTTACCTAAACTAGCAATCTGGTATATTTGAACAATACTCTAAAGTACTCTTATGGAAATAATTATATTGGTGTTTTAATTTAATGTAATTAAGGCTTATTTTGAGAAAAAAGCACTTGTGCTATGATGGATGTATCAGTCAACAGATATGTAAACCTGTTTCCTTCCATCTAACGTGAGTGGTATTGAACTGTCCATGTGGCTTTCCTATAAGTGCATTTGGAATGTAGTCGATGACTATAGGTTGAAAAGAAGAACGTGAACTGTAAATATGAAAGAGAGACCAGGTTAAACGTGTATGTGATGAATGAAAAGGTGGTGTTGCAGGACACAGTGGCTTCAGTGTTTGGGAGCACAGCTTTCTGCCTTCCCCGCCTGCCAAGGGGACTTTACTCAGCTGTGCTGCTCCTGGGAGTCGTGGGTGGGAGAGTTGGTGAAGCAAGTATAGGCTGGTGGATGTAGTGTGGAGTGAGTGGAGAGTTCTCTTAAAGAAAGATGGGGAGAAAGATGGGGTAAGTGGAATGGAAAAAGATAAGTACCTGCTTGAGGCAGGTTAAGGAGGTTTTTCCAATTTCACATGGTAGTTAGATGCTTTACAGAGATAAAGGGGGTCTAGATACAATCGATGGGTAAAGGGAAATGGAAAAAAAATGGTCAATTTGAATGTACGTCCTGGGATTTTATTCCAGAAAACCCCAATATAGACTCAAATCATTCCTTAATTAAATTTTGGGAAACTGGCATTTTTCTAAATGTAGCAATATATTGTGTAACATATCAGGAAAGGCAGTCAGATTGACTTGGTCTGTATGTAAGGGAAAAATAAATTTGTGGTATACCCCAAACTCAAAAGAACTATGTCTGCTTGCAGAGTACCCTATTATATAGGATGCAGTTTCCCAAACTCTGTTCTGTGGGTCAATTTTATTAATTATGCTAATAAGTGTTTGTCTCATAACATATGGGAAGTAGAATACAGGCTGTTCAAACATTGCAAAATCACTGAGAAATTCAGGACAACCAAGAAAATATTTTTAGTGTTTTTAAAAGTTTTTAGAAATGTGTGACATCTATTATTGAACATCTTACGAAAATCCTGTTTCCTGGAACATTGTAGGAAATGCTAGTTTAGTTGACTCCCAAACACAAGAAGGATATTCCTAAAGACAGACTAGACAGGAGCTTGTGAAGAGAGCTCTAACTGGCCTGAAAGGGTGCTGGGACATTGCTCAATGGGGTAACAAGCTGAAAGGTCAGGTGAGTAAGTTACTATAAAACCTGGTCTGAGTTGTCCTTAGCCTACATGGTAGAATTGAGTTTGCTTAATTGTATGAGAAATATGTAGAACTTTGGGACTCTAATTGGAAATTATCTCTCAACTTTAGATAGCCAGAACTTATTTACTTTATCCATGCTACTCATTTTTATAATGCGTTTCAATTTCCAAATCATGTTTACGTACACTATTCAAATGGCTCATCCCTACAGCTAGCAGTTCTCTCCAGGATTCAGATAATAAACATGAAGTTCAGAAGGTAAAGTGATTATTACAGGGATGCAGAGTGATACTTGGAAGAAGCAAGATTGATCAAAAAATTTTAAGTGTACATAAATAATTTTCCCTAGAATAAAATAGTGTTTCTCCCTAAGAATGAAAACCATAACTCACCATTAATCACATTCATATTTTCCTATTTCTTTCACTAGAAAGTAATACATTAAGTACCAAGTACTATTTCTTTCACTAGAAAGAAATAGGAGGATGGTATTTTCCCTGAAAGTTAGTAGAGGTATAGTTGTCAACAGACACAGTCATCACAGTGTTATTTCTCAAAATAAGCCAGTTAGTTGCTTAAAATAATGGCCAAACACCAATATAATTATTTATATGAGAGATTAAACAAATAGAAAAACACAATTGCAGCAGACCTTTATTACTTACGGCTGGTTTAGGGCAACGAGGATAAGGAAGTTGCCCTGAAGCTACCTCCTTCCATTTCCATGACCATGGCAGGCATCAATAATCAATCATGGCTTCTTTCCCATTGGATCCGGTGAGACTTCACAGCTCTCAGTGTGGCATTCTGGTCAGGCCCTAATAAATCCTCAGGACTGCCCTGTTTGCCACCTTGATTAGGCACAGACCTGCGTAGAGGTTTGCCTTGGCCCCTCAGTCTACAGTCATACTTGAAACCACAGTTTCTTTCACAGGTAATATTCAAAACTATTTTTTATTTCCCCTATTATGCCAAAACCTATAAACAAGATAGCTTCAATATTAAAATACATGTAAAATTATGTAAGCATTCCAGAGAACATGAAATTTGTGTGGAGCTGACAGACCTAGTACTTTATTCTAAGTCTGTGAAGATGTCCTTTTTTGCTGATAAGAAAAAGTGGCCCTCCAGCAGTCATTGTGCATTTCCCTCATCAAAAGCATGATTGTTACACACTTACTTCCTGCAATTCTAAAAATTAATTTCAATCCAGGGTCTCAGAGAAGACGATCACTTCCTTGAAGAAGGAAGATTCTGCTCTGCAGCGCTCCCTGTTAGGAGTGAGAAACCAGCTGTTTGCTTTGTGAAGTGGAAGGCAGGGCTTTCAACTGCAGTTGAACGTCTACATCATAACTGAGCTCTTGGCACTTAATGTAGCAAAGCAGCACATGACTTAGAGCTGTTTCAGAGCTGGGGATGAATCAGTCACTTAAAGGAGCCATCTCAAGATACATTTGCGTCTATGCTCTGTTCTCTTTCTCTTCTTAGCTCCATTCCCTAGCTTCCCTTCATCTTGGTTTCCCTGGGAACAGATGACTTTCATGTGCATTAATGTATATGTTTTAAAATGTCCTGCAAACTATTCCATTACCTTCCCCCACCCCTTCCAAATTACAAGTCTTTTTTCTTTCTTCAAATAAGAAGGACTGATGCAATGGAAATTACACTTAAAATTTAAGTTCGGAGACATTGTTGCATTTGAGCCTTGCCCTGTCACTTTTTCTAAGTAAATTTGCCTATATTTTAGGACCTACTTGGTTGTAAGTAACTAAAACACAAATCAAAGCAGCTTTAGCAAAAATGAGCAATGACTGGATCGTATGTCCAGGAGCAGGTCTGGCTGCCATCACGTACAGCTGGATCAGGAGCCCAAATAATATTAGATAAAGCTTATGTTTCTGCATCTGCTTATTTTCCTTCCTCTCTATTTGGGTTGTTATCAGACACTACATGGGAAAAACTCTAATCGTGTTAGGATTTCTGTCCCGCCTAGTTCAACAAAATTCCAAAGAAGGAGGGGTTTTCTTTCCCACAAAGCCTCCACCCTGTTCATTTCCTTGATTAATCTCTTGTCATCATTCCTGAGCCCATCACTACAGCCAGTGGGATAGAATCACTAATTTTCTTACTCCTGGGCAGGGAAGTTGTCACCTTTGTAGTAGTTATGGTTGTCTGTGACGGAAGTCTTTTTTCTGTTGTTCCAGTTGTTTGATATTTTGGGTATTCACCTAGGTTACAGGATTATCCTTAGAGTTGGGAATGGGGAAAACCCCTCCTGAGCCTCATGATGTAGGATTGGGAAAGTGATGGGCCCACCATAGGAAAATTACACCAGAAGGTGGCGAGTAAATATCCATTTTCTAAGAAATAACGTCACCACATTGGACTATGGTTCCCTCTATTAAGTAGAAAATATAAATTGTCTGCTCTCATAAATTGCCTGTCCATTCTATTTTCTATGAAAAGAAAGAATGCTTTGTAAACTTTGCAAGTATCTAGTACATGTTATTTTAAATCTGTTTTTATATACAAATGGATGCACACATACATTCATTTATATGACTTTATGCATATATTTTTATGTGTATCCATGCATTCATGTTGCTCAGCTTACTCATAAAGACACTAAGACACAGATATATCACCAGTTTCACTTAATATTTTTCCTTTGGTTTTTCTTTTTTTTTTCTTCTGTTCATTAATTGATGTGTCTATTCCACAAGCATTTAATTGCCTGCTATGTTCCACATTTAGTGGTGGGAACCAGAGTACCACCATGAACAAGGTGGAGAACAGCCCCTGCTTTGAGGAGCTTGTTTTAGAACAGACTCATCCAACAGAACGTTCTACAATAATGAAAGCAGGTTCCATCTCTATTGTCTAATGTGGTACCTGCCACCAACTTGTGGCTTTTGAGCATTTGAATCACTATAGCTAATGCTTTAGTTAATTCTATGTAAATGCACACAGCCACATGTTATCTATTGGTGCATTGCACTGTTTAGTTCCAGAAGGAATGATGGACACACTAGTAACATCTTAAGGATATAATCATGGATTATCTTAAGTGAGGTGAAGTTAATAAATGAGGTCCTATGTTAGGAAAAAAAATGGGAGAGCATGCACTTTCAGTTAAGTAATACCTGTCACTGTAATGAAGTTGAGATCTGAGAAATGAGTAAGAGCCAGTTATACAGAAAGAACTTTGGGGACCAGAGGAAAGTTTTCAATAAGGCAAATGGATTGGCATGCTTGAAGAACTGCAAGAAACTACCTGAAATTTAGAAATGAGAAGGTGGTGTGTGTAAGGGGAAATAAGAGCCATTTCATACCAAAATCTGCCAGTGTGGTCCTTTCCATAGGGAACACCATGTTATCTTCTGAGACATGTCCTGGTCTCTGTTTCTCATCCCAGGGGCCATTTCTTCATCTTTTCCCATAGAGTGAGTCCAACAAACCACAACATAGGAACCATCCACCACATTTGATCATATGTCAACTCTTATGTGATTCCCTATGAAACATCAGTGCCTACTATGGAATCACACGTTAAGCTAGACAAGACCTACTTTACAAGAAGTTTAACAAACTAAATAACAATTAAGAAATGTTCATACAGGGGGCTGGAGCAATTGCCGGTGGTTATGGCACTTGCCTGGCATACATGAGGACGTGGGTTCAAACCCCAGAACCACATGCACAACTAAGTGTCAGAGCAATGAAAGTCACATGTAAAACTAAATAATATTGATTCTCTCATTCTCTCTCTCTCTCTTTCACTGTCCCTTTCTCTCTCTTTTTTTTTTAAATAAAATGTTCATGCAACAGCAAGACGTGATAAATTGGGATGAAACTATTTCTGTCTCTAATATACACTTCTTGAAGGAAGGTAACTTATAATGTCCAAAGCACATATTTCTTGAAAGTTTTTGGGAAAAACCAAAATCAAACAAAAAACCCTCAAAACCTTGGGGAGTTGCAGAACTAAACAGGGATTTGACCTACAACATCTTGATTCTTTTTAAAGTTGTCATTCCTTGATTTTCCATTTATTCCTTAAATGCACCAACATTCAGACTATGAGCTTAGTGACTTATACAGAGATTGAAGTGACTGAGCAGACAAGGTGCCATGGTTGGGTTGTTGTCAAATAGCTGTATTTTTCAACTGTTATTTTTGCCATTTTCATTAATTTTAAAAATTGATTTAAAAAATTAAGTACTTCCATTTAGATTATAGATGTCTCTGTTTATATGCTTTTCTTTTTTATCAGTAGACTCATGGTACAGTAGTTTGGGTTTAGAGTCAAGTGCAGCTCTTTTAAATGAAGAAGGAAAAGCAGTGTAAAAGGTCATGTGCTTTTTTTTTTTGCCGTTGAACTTTCTAATAAAATAGCAGCGTGTAACACAAATGTGCTAATTATTGGTCTCTGATGACTACTGCTGAGTTGAATCAGTGTTTGACCTTTTCTCCTGCCTGCTCCAGCACCACAGAGGCACAGTTTTTCCATGTTGGCAGTTAAGTCGCTCACTACTCAGTGGGATTCTAATTGCAGTCACCGGAGCGTGGACTGTGAGCCTGATACAGCCAGCTAATCCTATCAGGCTTTAGTTTCTGCAACACTCACTCCTGAGCATCTCCTTCCACTCTCTCAACAGCCCCCTGAGAAGGAATGACGTGTGATGTTATCTGCCTCTCGCTTACAGGGAGTCTGAAGCCCTGTAGGTTCCCCTGGAGCCTGGGAAATGTGGACAGAACCTGAAGTGGGGACATGGGGACTGGGTGCCTTTCCCCTCTGCCCACTGATGAAGGACAGCAGAGTGCAGATTCTCCTCTACTGCTGCTTTAATATTCACTGTCATGTGCGCACAAAGCCATGGACAGGTGTGAGAGAATCCTTTGAATCCAGAAGGGAAAAGTCCATGGATCAATTAAAAATATTTTCAACACAGGAGATCAAAATATAAAGGGATCTAAAAGTGAACAGAAGGTATCAATTCCTCTAACTAAAAGGTCCTAGAAGACTGGGTTCAGGACTCAAATAATGAAATAATAAACCGTCACTCACACTCTTTTCTTCTGCATTGGTTCTGTTATCATTATCCTTTGACTCATTTATTTATTCAGCTGATATTTTAAAATGTGCATTCCATAATTTAAAGGTTCTGTAGAACATTGTAGAAAAGGCACAGGGTGGCAGTCAGGAAAGTTGGATTCTTTACTCAATTCACCATTGTCTGTGAGTTTCCTCTGGCAGAGGTGTCAGAGAAGTGGGGTACCTATTAGAGTTACATCTTTGACATTTAAATCTAGAGTGTGGGGGCTTGGGGAGAGGAAGAGGGTTCACCTGGCCCCAACATTCTCAGAACAGTTTTTCTGTGTTTGGGGTTGCATTTCATATACCTGCTCAAGAACCACCTAATGGGTTTGCAGCAACGGAGTGCCACCTGTGGTTCCACACCCTGAACAATGGATCCTGTTAGGAAGGGGGAAACTTGAAATCAGGGGAGGTTTATGGATGGAAGCAGAGTGAATGGATTTTGTATGGTTCCCTATCCAAGAAATATGCAGTGTGCAACATCACACCCGTTGATGCTGTAAAAATCAAACTTCTCATCTAAATCTTTTTAGCACCATGATTTAATTCCCTTGGTTAACTGTTCCTGGAATGATGATTCATCTCTCTGCCCTTTCGTAGATTCCAAGTCACATGGTGCCCAAAAGGGGATTGGGCCATTCCAGATAATTTTGATGTTTACCAATAATTTTCTTTACATAAACTTCCCTTCCAAAAGCTCACAGGGAACTACATCTTAAAGTAAGAATTTTCATTAAGTTCTTAGCTCCTGCCAAATGGAATCAGTGTATTAGGGGGGACTTCCTGCCAGTCTGACGTTTTCCTTTGATCAGCAGTACCAGCCTGACTCCCATATTCAAGCTGAAGTCTCCTCTTTTTCAGAGACTGGTGGATTGTGGCTTGTGCCTCTGGTGGAAGAAGCCTCCTGACCACTAGAACAGGAGAGGGCTGCATGGCCCTGAAGCAGAATTGAGAACAGAATGCAGGCTACCTGATCAGCAGTGTTGAGGTCTTTCCACTTCATATTTTGATCCTAAAATGTTCTGTTTAAATGTGGATTAAAATTTGGGGGAGGGCATCCCTGTGTTATGTAAAGAAACTTGACTGCCATCTTAAAATCCCCCTCTCCTCTCTTATCTACTCCATCAATACACTATACCTATTTTAACTCTTTATTACTTATAAATCTGTAGTGTCTAGGCACCTATCACCTTTCTCCCTGACTGCTATTTAATATCTTAAGTGGATTCTTGCTCACTACAGATGGAGGAGACTCTAAACATAGAGGGGAAAATGAGACTGTCAAAAAAGGTCATGTTGGAGATAAAGGATAAAAGGGGGTAGAATGTGTGGCTGATAGACAATGACAAAGGATTTTTATTTTTAAAGAGAGAGGGACAGTGAGAGACAGAGAAAGAGAGAAACAACAATGTTATTTAGTTTTTCACATGGCCTTAGTTGCTCCAACACTTAGTTGTGTACGTGGTGCTGGGGTTTGAATGTGGGGCCTCGTGCTTGCCAGACAAGTGCCAAAACTGCTGAGCCACCGCTCCAGCCCCACGACAAAGGATTTTAAGAGTATTTTCAAGGTAGCCAAAAACTTTGATGTGGGTTTTTAAAATCATAGGATGTCAATTGTTAAAAAATAAGTTGGATGACACAAGACTAGTTGTTCTGTTGTTAGCTGAGACTAAACGGAAGTTAAAAATTCGATCTTAAGGGCAACAAACTCTCAAAAGCTAATAAGTTGGTGGAAGTATAAATGAGAACATTCAATTTATTAATTCAACCATTATTTTTTGAACAACATGTTCTAGATGAGAGATGTGATAGCAAAAACATAGCTAAACAACCCTGTCTTAAGACTGCAGTATATCTTGGAGAGAGAGATGGTAAACCTAATTAGCATGTAGATTATGCTGTGGGTTAGAGAAGAGCTAAGGAAAACAGGAAGAACAGTACTAGGATATCAGAAGAACTGCTAGGGTGTTGTTATTTTAACTAAGGTGGTCAAGCAGACTTCATCAAGAAAGGGCCATTTTAGGAGGAGACTTGAAACAGAGGGGGAATGAACCATGAGGAAAGGCGGAAAGGAATGGAGTGTGCCTGGCCAAGGATAGAACCCCTAGAAAATCCAGGAAGTGGGAGGAGTCTGCATATGTGAGGACCAGTAACGGCAATGAAGCTGGAAAGGAGAGGAGAAGGTGAAAGCAGTAGTGGATCAGCGAGGTAACAGGGGAGATCTTGGAGGCCTTTCACGATCCTTGGTACTTTGACTTTTCCTCGTAATGATGTGAGAAGAGACTGTAGTCTTGAGCAGAGGAGTGGCATGGCCATTCTTAAAAAACTATAGCTACAGCTATAGTAAAAATAGAAAAAAATGGGGAAAGGCAGTGAACTAATTTAAGAGGTTATTTGACCTGGAGAATTAATTTCACTTACATCACAGTGTAAGTTTCTTTCTTTCCAACCCTGAGGCTCCAGCATGCTCATTGGACACTTGTAAGATTTTATGGGATTCCCTAATTGTCAGCTCCACATCCTGGTCAGCATCAGGATATTTCCTGACATTCTATCACAGGAGTTTAGATACTTTTTATTAAAAGGAGTCAGTTCCTATTTAAAGGTGAGTCACCCCTGGAATTTGAACTCTACAAATAATTATCAGTAACGTATCCATTTGAGTAAGGAAACAGACAATGCAGATGGTTGGTGCCGGTAGAGAGCGTACACTACATATGCCCAAGAGAAAAACTTCTTTGTTGTGTAAGCTAATGGAAAATTGGTCGTTAGCATAATCCTCTTGTGTCTGATGATACAGTGCAACTGTAGGTCTTAACGGATGAAGATCTTCATTCTGGTCAACAATGATTTAAGGAGATCAAGAACAGGGCCTGGGAGAGGTAAAGCTGCCCCTTCTGCAGGGGGCCCCTTCTCCAGCATCGCCAAGTCAACCATAAATGCTGCTAAATTCAGAACATGCTTACAGTGAGGGAGTTTGTGTGGTGTGTGCCTGTGTGTGTAAGGAGCTTGGTGAGGGTGCAGAGAGGATGATAAAGGGAGAGCACAGTGCACACAGAGTGGTATAGAATGCTAAGCGTAACAGCAGACATACCCAGGCCAGACTGAGAAAGGGAGAGACCTGCAGGAATAAGTAGCCTCTAAATTGAGAGGTGAAGGAGGAATAAAATTGAAACATGAGAGCAGCACAAGAAGGAGTGTAATCTTTTTTTTTTATCTATTTATTGTCATTTTTATTGGTTCTTTTTAGATATGCATGATAATAGAATATACAATAACATAAAAGCATGGAGTATAACTTGTTCTAATTCAGTCCCCAGTATTTTTTCGTCCCTGTCCTTCCTCCCATCCCCTGTTCTTTTTTTTTTTTT
>PVKS010019981.1:0-37585 GCA_004027875.1 Aplodontia rufa | reverse complement strand
TCTGCAGTCCCACCAGCAGTGTAGAAGTGTTCCTCTTTTCCCACAGCCCCTCCAGCATCTGTCGTCATTTGTTTTTTCATCTGGTTCTGTTTTATTGACACATAGTTGTGTATGTGATGCTGGAGTTTGAACTCAGGTCCTTGCGCATGCCAGGCAAGAGCTCTACTGCTGAGCTACTGCTCCATCCCATGAAAGGTCCACTTCTAAATTTAGTTTTAGATGAAAGCAAGACAGATTACTTACAGGAGAAGTTCAGGAGAGCAAAGATGTCCCATCCCTAAGAGAGGAACCAGGAATAATTCTTGCCATTTAAGTGGATCTTCGCCTGCCCAAATTATCAAAGCAAAGTCAAAAAAGAAAGTTGGAACAAGCAGCACATGTGCCTTGGATAGGCACAGGACAGTGGGGTGGGTACAAAGAAAAAATGGATGAATGCATCTGAAAATTGCCACCTTGATGGTCTCAAGACTTTTTTGAATAGATCAATATTTTACAGAGCCTGAAGCAGATACTTATAAAACTATCATCCTTTCTAACCCCTTGATTCTTCATTTGAGATGATACAAAAGCAGTTCCTTTCAGTCTAAATTTTCCATCACACACTACATCATAGCAAACACATTGACTTTGTGGCAGCCTACCTTCTTGATGGATAGAAATGGATCATGTCAAAATATTTCATATTCCTTGTCAAACTTAATTGCTAAGAAGCACAACAGCAAACAGTGAACACTGCAAGACTTATGTGGTATTGCATATTATTACTAAACCTGGAGGTTTTATCTGCACTGTGAGCACAGTAAAATATCTACCCAGAGTGGCTTCCTTCTGGAGGAGGGAGTTCAAGGACAACAATGAATACTGCCTGGGAGAATCGACCCAGAGCCTGCTGTTGTGTGAGGGATGATAAGGTTCCCTTGTTTGAAGTTTCTTTCAAAAACCATCACCAATATAGTTGATTGCAATTTTTTCCCCAGCTGTCAGGAATAATTTTGCTTCACTCACTGAATAAAAGGAGAAGACAAAGAAAAAGGAGAAGAAGATACTGCAAAGGAGCTATGTGTCATCTCAAGTTATTATTGTATTTGCTAAGATTTTAAAAAGGAGAATTAAGGCCTTACCTACTGTATGGAGAGGAATGGGAGAAAGAACAATGTACCTGTAATTTGAAAAAAAATCATAATACCAGATGGACCATTTCCCTGCTTGAATTAAATTGACTTTGAGAGCAAATGGCATTCTTTTTGGGTTAGAGGAACTTCTGAATTCCTTTCTGTTCTTTTCCAGGCTTCCTCGGGGACTAGAGTTAGACTGGTTCAGTTACTTAGTCCCCCAATAGTGCTGCTGGCTTTGAGTTACGCTGCGGCCTTGTGTAGAAGGCTCCTACCTTCTAAACTCTCCTTGCCTTCCTTACCTGCGAGTGCTTACTTCAGACTTTAGTCAGTGTGGCCTTCAGCATCGAGCCATCACACCTCAGCCTGTAAGGGAAAAAAATCTCGATTGCTTAGTTTTACATTCACTGCTGCACAGAAAGCCGGTGATTTGAAATAAATGTTACCACCATCAAATAAAGTGCCCAGTTCTACCTGACACAGGGGCTTTACTGACAGAAAGGAAGGAAGATAGCTTACATCCCAATCAAATCTGAGGATTCTGTTATGCGTTTTCCTTCTTCTCAAGTGCTTCATCAATGTCCAAAATCTCATCTTGACCAGCAATAAGGGTATAATACAACAGAAGGGAGAGAGAGGGAGTTTTCTAGTGAAAGGACACATTATGATGGATGGAATTCACAGCCCACCCATGTGTCAAGACTTCAATCTCTCACAATCAGGGGATATTACTTAAGTGCCCTAAATCAAGTGATGGCCTATATTAGTGCTGCTAACTCACTTGAGCAGAATATTTATTCAATTAATCTACATCACATATCAAACTGAAGGTAAATAATGAGTCCACTGAGTCCAGTTTGGTCATAAATTGAATATGTTGGATGCTTGATTCAATTGGGTAGATTTTGTGTGTGTGTGTGTGTGTGTGCACGCATGCACATGTATATGCATCCATAAGTGTTCCTTAGTTTTTAGTTCATATTTGGGGTGCTTGGAATGGTTGAACTGAAACTACAAAAAATTACATTTGAAAAGCATCACAATTTTCATAAAGAAGCATATAAATCACTTTTAAATGAAAATTTGAGATGGTATTTAAACAAATCAATCACATCAAAAGTAAAGAATTGGAGGAGAATACTTTCGTGTTCTAGTACAGCTTGGGGTGACTATAGATAATAATCCACTCTGTAGTTCACAAAGATAAAGAAAGGATTTTAAATGTTTTACCCTGAAGAAATGATAAATTTATTTAACCTGATTCAAGTCCAATATGTGCATGGTATGTGGACCATACATCTTAATGTATATATTATATTTTATATATATATATATGTATATATATATATATATCTCAATTGTATTACATTATATAAATATTAATCACATGGTATCTTATTAATATGTACAATTCTTATCCTTTTATGTACTGGTTTAAAAAACAAATTTTAAAAAATCTTCAGGGAAATAAACATCAAAACCTCAATGACATATCACCTCACCTCAGTAGGAAAGACTATTGTCAAAAATCGATAAAGATAAAAGTGCTGGTGAGGATCTGGAGAAAAGGAAACCCTTGCACGCTCTTGATGGGAACATAAATTAGAACAGAAATGGAAGCAAAGTGTCCATCACCTGATGATTGGATAAAGAAAATAAGGTACACATATATACTGCGATATTATTCAGCCAAAAAAAAAATGAATGAAAGACAAAATGTCATTTGGGGCAACGTGGGAGAAACCGGAGATCACTAGGTACAGAAAGAGGTACTATCTGATCTCACTCACATGTGGAATATAAAAGATTGGATCTCATAGAATTTGAGAGTAGAATGGTTGTTTCCAAAGGCTGGGAAGGGTGGAGGAAGAGGAGGATTGGGGAAAGACTTAGGAATGAATGCTAAGGTATAGTTAGATAGAAGCAGGAATTTCTGGTTTCTGGTGTGCATTTTATATTATGGTGACAATTGTAGATGACAATTAGGCACTGTATATTTCCAAAAGCTAGGAGAGGGGCTGGGGAGGTGGCTCAGCAGTTAAAACACTTGCCCGGCATGCACAAGGACCTGTGTTTGAACCCCAGCACCAAGTACACAACTGGGTGTTGGAGAAACCAGAACCAGATTAAAATTAAATAAAAACTGATTCCCTTATTTTCCCCTCTCTCTCACTGCCTCCCTCTCTGTCTTTAAAAAAATGTATTTTAAAAAGCTAGGAGAAAGTATTTTGAAAATTTTCACAAAAATGAAATGAAAAAATTTTGAGGAGGTAAATATGTTCAACCTAATTTAAACATTATACAATGTATACATATATTGAAACATTTTTGGTACAGCATTAGTGCATACACTACATAGGTTTTTATGTATTGGTTAGAAAACAATAACATGAAGATAAATGGTACAGACTAGAAGATACCAAGACAAACATACAAATCTTTATAACCATCTGGTATTTGACAAAGGGTGCAAAAATAGGACAAACTGGACAGCCACATGCAGACAACTGAAACTAGATCCTTATCTCTCACCTTGCACAAAGATCAAATTGAAATGGATCAAAGAATTATAAATTAAACCAGCAACTACACATTTGCTAGAAGAAAAAATAGGATCAACACTCCATAACATCAGTGTAGGAAACTCCTTCCTTAACAAGACTCCCATAGTGCAAAAATTAAAGCCAAGAACAAATGAGTGGAATGCATTAAACTGAAAAGTTTCTGCACAGCTGAAGAAGTAGTAAAGAGTGTCAAGAAAGACTCTACAGAATGGGAGAAAATATTTGCCTGCTATGCCTCTGATAGTGGACTAATATCCAGAATATACAAAGAACACAAAAAACTGAACACCAGAACCACAAATAATCTAATGAATTAATGGACTAGGGAATTAAACAGAAACTTCTCAACAGAGGAAGTCCAGAAAGCCAACAAATATATGAGAAAATGTTCTACATCACTAGCAATCAGAGAAATGCAAATCAAAACTTCATTAAGATTCCACCTCACTCCATTCAGCATGACAAAAAATGAAGAATATGAGCAATAAGAGATGCTGACGGGTTTGTGGGAAGAAAGGAACACTGTTAGTGGGACTGCAAACTTGGATATCCACTCTGGAAAGCAGTGTGGAGACTCCTCAAAAAACGGGTTGGAACTACCTTACAACCCAGTTATCCCACTCCTGGGTATTTTCCCAAAAGAGCTAGAATCCACATACTACAGAGACACAGCTACATCAATGTTTATAGCAGCTCAATTTACAATAGCTAAACTATGGAACCAGCCCAGATGCCCCTCACTGGATGAGTGGATTCAAAAACTGTGGTGTATATATATATCTATATATACAATATATATGCAATGGACTTCTACTCTGCTTTAGAGAGAACCAAATCACCGCATTTGCAGCCAATTGGATGGAGAAGGAAAAAAATATGCTGAGTGAAATATCCCAAACTCAGAGATGTAAGGGATGAATGTGTTCTTTCATATGTGGAAACTAGAGTAAAATCTAAGATAGAATGAAAGTTAGCTAAGCTCAAAAATAATCTCAAAAATAATCTCAAAAAAAGTGAAATTTCACTTAAGCACGGGGAACCCTAACTGTGAAGGTGGGGGGAAAAGGGAGGGAGGCAGCAGGGGAAGGGAGGGATTAGTGGTGTTATCAATGTAACTGGGAACTCTCCATTCCCTTCAAAGCCAAACTAAAAGCAGGAAGACACAGAAACTCAGAAATTTCAAAATTAATACACATGTATATGCTTATTTCTATCTATAACATAAGGTAATGCAGAGAAAACATGAGCATGGGAAGTGGACAAAGTGGGGAGATCCTGGATTAGGATCAGCCTTAACGTACTTTGTCAATATCCATGTATACATAATTATGTAACAAGGATTCCCTCCGATATGTAAGACTATGTCGAACAAATAAAAAAAAGAAAAGAAAACAACTAATAAATAAAAATTGTGCCATGTTGTCTAATATAGGGGGTCACTTTTTTTGAGACTATAGCTTTCTTGTCAAGTCCCTTCACTATTATTAGATATTAAATATTTAAAATTAATTTGTAAAAAATCATTACAATTAATTTAAAACTAATTTGTTAAAATCATTCAATTTTTTAAATCAATGAATAGATAATATTTTAATATTTTATTGCCAAGTGAGAACTTAAATATGCATTACACATATAGTTATTTGCTTTATTAATGCAGTAACCATATTGTCTCCCAGAACAAAACATGAAAGTATCACTGAGGGAATTGACCAACTCTCGTAGTGAGTTAAGGTCAGCACGCAAACCAAAGATATTAGTGTTACTCCTTGAGTCGTCCCTGAGCAGACTTTTACAAGTTTATGTATTTAAGTGCCCTTAATTTTCAGGAAATCCTGAGTGATGTCTCCTATGGAGGAACTCCAGGGCCTTGTTTTGGTGTCCCTTGCATCTGGATTGTCTGCTTTTGGCTGTAGTGCCTGAAGGGCCTTGACCGCTGAGAGACTGCAGACTTTGAAGAGCAACTGAGCACCTGAACTATCTCAAGGGCCCAGGCAGGACTAGAGACTCTGCAAGCGCTTTTCACTAATGGACACAATTCCAGGTTTTACATCATTCTGTTTTCTTAAATATATTCCAATACATAGATCTTTGTAATGCAAACTGGGGATAATCTTATAACTATACACATTGTAGAAGCCTGGGAAATATTAGAAATAAGGAAAGTCAGGAAACTGGTGTGTGGGTGATGTGGGGTGAATTTGGATTGGGGTCAGGGGTATGTTGTATTATTACTGCATGGGCATTTGTGATTGTGCAGCAACACAACTCCTCAATAAAATTTTAAAAAAGAAATAAGGGGGTTCATCAGAATTCTTATATGGTCTACTTTTATAGAGGACATCAGTGCAAACAGGGATAATGTATCCAACTTGTATAAAGGTGTAAAGGGTACAGAAACATGCACCACCTTACATTCTTTCTGCAAGATCTGAAACCATCTGTCCTTTCTAGAATCTAAATATACAGACAGACAGGAAAGTATTTACTCCTCAACAGTCATAAATAACCCTATCTGTTCTAGTCACTGCTGTATTCCCAGCACTAGAAATCAGAACACTGTCTGGAACAAAGTAGGTACTTGATTAGCTTCTTATCACATTCTGTTTTATCAAAAATTATAAAACACCACAAATTCTTGTATGTGTTTTTATGTGTGTGATGTGTGCTTAGTTTTATGTGTGTGAGCGTATATATGTAGTATACAGATATATGTTAAGGTCTTTAAATCATGAATATTTGAGCATGTGAATCAAATAAAGCTCTCTATTTGCAGTGTTCAACAGCTATATTACAGGCAAAAGTAGCAATGGCTTGTTGGTTTTATTTTCAATTACATTTCTGTCATTTGCTTTGGTTTTGATTTCTATACTCAGCATTTAAATCCCAGCATTTTCTTTGAATCTTTAGAGAAAATCTGAAAGTGTGAATCCTTGTATTGCAAAACAATAAAGAACTAGCAGTTAGGTTACTCCATTCTTGTTTTAGTCAGTTTTTCCTTCTGACAAGAACAACTTTAGAAAGAACAGATTTATTTAGGGGCTCATAATTTCAGAGCTCTTAGTCCATGGAAGGCCTACTCCATTCCTTGGGGCTCAAGATGAGGCTGAAAGTCATGGCAGCAGGCATGGCTCCAGGGAGCAGAGAGATCAACGTGTCACATGAGGAAGCACAGGAGAGAGAAACTCCATGCCAAATACAGAATATGTAGCCCCAAAGCATAGCTCCAATGACCCACCTCCTCCAGCCACACCCTACCAGCCTACAATTGCCAGTTAATCCCTACAAGGGGATTAACTCACTGATTGGGTTAATGTTTTCATAACCCAATCAATTCACCTCAACTTCCCCAAGTTGTCACACATGAGCTTTTGGGGGATACCTCACATTCAAACCATACCAATTCCCAAAAGCACACTTGATGGCTGATGGCTGGCCTATAAACCAACTGTCCTCTGAGAGAGGAAAAGAGAATGGCAGGGCCAGGGTGGGGGTGGGGGGTTGAAGAACAAAGGAACTGAATTTAGCTCTCCTGCACAGTTTATCCATAAGACAAAGGCCTGATAACTTGAGGCAGTCCTGTGTATCCAGTCCAGGTGCCGAGGGAGCAGAGGAAGACAGGCAAGATAAAAAGAGTGGGGAAAAATAAAAGATCTGATGGCCAAGAGACAGTCTAGGGCTTTTACAATCCCTATTCCTTACTCTATGTTACAGTCCTGCCTCCTTCCAACCTCAGAAGAATACCCAATAGATCTAGCTGAAGATCGAGTTCTACTAGTTATAAGAAAAGGAGTTAATTTGGATACATTCACACACAGCATCTTCAGAAAGGATGTAAAGTGGCTATATGACAAATAAATGAAACATAAAATTATTTTAAAAATTAAAGGCAGGGCTGGAGGGTTGGCTCTGCAGTTGTGGCACTCGCCTGGCATGCTCAAGGACACGAGTTCAAACTCCAGCACCACGTATACAAGCAGTGTCAGAACAATGAAGACCACACATGAAAAACTAAATGAAATTGATTCTCTCTTTGACACACACTCTCTCTGTCTGTTTTAAAGAGAAATTAAAGGCAGAAGAGCAAGCCTGGGGATGTGCTTCAGTAGTACAGCACTTGCGTACCAAGTGCAAGGCCTTGGGTTTAATCTCCAGCATTGCGAAACACAAACAAACAAACAAAAACAAAAACAAACAAAAAATCCAAGAAAAGCCAAGAATAACGAAGGACTAAGAATGAAGTAAATTACTATTCTGGAAAAAATACATTTAAAATTTTTTTGTAATCAATGCCTTGGCTTCCTGAACATCAAAGAAAAGAGGAAAACAGTGTGCTGAGTACCCATTTTTAATTGAAGAAAAGTACCAAAATTCAGCTCAGAAAGACAAAAATGTAAACTTGGAAGGAAGCCGTATGGTCATTTTCACCAATAAATCACTTGATAATTTAATGTATTATGTAATTCATGAATGTATTGTAGTTTTTATAGTACACACATATGTATATGTGTGTCTGTGTGTGTATATATACATATATATACACACAACTATATACAAACACAAACAAATACAGTTTAGTTACATCTTAGAATTTGTTGGACACTGACTCTAGGATTCCAGGAAGTTGCCAAAATGCAGGTGCTGAAGTCTCTTATATTAAATGGTGTGATATTTGTATGTAACCAATGCATATCCTCCTGTATACTTTAATCATCTCTAGATGGCATAATATCTAATACAATGTAAACATTATGTAAATAATAGTTATATTAACTTATTTTAGAAATAATGACAAGAAGGAAATCTATACATGTTCAGCACAGAGGCAATTTTTCAAATTACATTTGATCTAAGTAAGATTAGTTGCATCTGTGGATGTGGAATTCATAGATATATAGGGCTGATGATTTAGTATATGTGCATGTCTTATAACTTACATTGATACTTGACTGCATAGCGTGTCATATAGATGGTGCATTTCTAAAAAAAAAAAAATAAAGAAAGAAAGAAATTTCTGTGGAAAAGCCCCAAAGCATAGCTTATTATTTATATATGGACTCAGACTAAAGAATTTTATGGAGGGAAGTATAACCTGCTTAAAAGCTGGTACCAATTTTATAACTCTCCTCTAGTAAACAAAGCCTCTTCTTGCTTATCTTTATGTTGTCTTTCCTGCTTTTATTTCATTTTCTTGCTTACTTTCTTTGTTTACTTACTTCTAATGCTATTTGGCCTTGTCTTAGTTTCTGTGCTTGAAAGCTGATGTAGATTCTTTTTGTAACTAGGTGGACTGCTGTACATACGTACATGCATACATGCATACACAGACTGCAGGGCAAATGGAAGCTTTCTAAACTGATTCCCTCTTCACTTCCCTGCTACATCGACCTATGTTTTTCATTTCTTCTGTGAAACTCGTGACTCTTGCCCAGCGCATGCTAAAGCTTCTGCTCGAAGGTAACTTTCCGTTACGCCAGCATCTCTTTGTCTCTAGTAACATACAGACTGAAATCGGTTGTGTTTGTCCTAAAGCTGGTTTCATCCTGTACTACTTGTTATTTTAATAACTCATCTAATTAAATTGTATTTATCCTTATGAAATTGTGTTGATCCCACTTAATTAAGTTGTATTTATCCTTATGAATATATCCTTGTGAAAAGAGATTGTATCTTAAAAATTAAGTTATTGCTTCAGAAAAACTTGACATATACAAGCATCTTCCATTTAAAAAAAAAAAAGCTGTGAAAATTTGAAAACAGACCCCAAATTCAGTTTTCTCTTACCCTCTCTGCTGGGTCGGTCCTGGTTAAGCCTTGTTTCCCACCTGTATTACTGAATTAGCCTCCTCAGCAGCAGCCCTCTTCCTTCTCCTTTCCCTCGTGAGTCTACTCTTGAGATGGCTGCCATCTACTCTTGAGATGGCTGCCAGGTTCTCTGCTCCAGCTGAAGACTGCTGGGAAGCTCTTCCACAGATACTTGCATAGCTAATGATTCCTCTTGAAAGCCATGTTCCAAGGCCGCCTTCTCCATCACCTAACCTGATCTCTCTACTCAGATACAGCACACTCTTCCCCACATTCTTGATCCCCTTTATACCTGTTTTCTTTTTCCTATAGCACTTTTGATGTCTATTATAACACTCCACTGACTTACTTATTATATTTGTTGCTTGTTGGTGCTTGCAAGGTATATAGAATATAATTTCCATGAGATTCTTCTATTCTCTTTTCTACCTAAAGTGCCTAGAAGAGTGTCTGGCATAAAGTAAACTTTCAACAAGTATTAAAATTGATGAATAAATGTGAGAGTGAAAAAGACAGTTGTAAAATATAGGGAGTAAGTGAGTTGAAGGGCATTAAAAATTAATTTATGAAAATAAGTGGTTTCCTTCTACCAGTGATACCTAATTAGAAAAGCAATCTTAAGGAATGGTTTTTACAAAGCCAGAAAACTGTGAAAAATTAGCTTAACCAAAGGTCTAAAAGATTCCCATGAATAAAATTTGAATCTGAATAAAAGGACAAAAAAGACTACCTGAATGAAGATATTTATATGAATTCATTCCAGAAATTAATTTGTGAACTCCATACAACCCCAATATAAATGGCACCTAAATTTTGAGAAAATTAGTAAATTATTATGAAACATTTATGGAAAAAGAGAGACAATGAAGACATGCCATCCTTAAAAAGATTAATATTTGTACTTGCCCTAACAAATACTAAACTACACTTAAAAGGAATAGATCAAAGTGAAAAAGAAAAAGCTGCCTATGATTTTGCCAGAGCCACAGACCATTGAATTAGTGGTACAGAGTAGATCTCTTAGAGAGGACCCTTAGTTTACAGTACAATTGGCAATCACAAGATAATACGGAAGGATACAATGCTTAGAAAATGAAGTTCAGAAAACCTGTTCATCTACGTGCAAAAAAAATCTTTTTTTCTGCCCAACACATATAATGGAGACTCCACATGGATTTAACACTTATAGTGAAAGAGTAAATTATATATTGCAAAAAACATGAGAGATTATCTCTGTGATCTAAAGGCAGGGAATATTTGTTAAAACTTCAAAAGCCTACATCATGGGGCTGGAGCGGTGGCTCAGAGGTTTCGGCGCTTGCCTGGCAAGCACGAGGACCCGGGTTCAAACCCCAGCACCACGTACGCAACTGAGTGTTGGAGCAACTTAGGCCATGTGAAAACTCTTTAAAAAAAAAAAAAGCCTACATCATAAGAAAAAGAAATGAACATAAGTACATAACAAAGATTTCTGGTTAATGAAGAATCCCATGAATAAGCAGGTAGATGTGCAAACGTGGAAGGCATTTGCAATTTCTAAGACTGACAAATGACTAATAACTAAAATGTCTGTGTACCAACTAGAAGAGCATAGGGTCCTCAAAGGAATGTGGGCACAGATGTAAACAGGTAATTTACATAACACTAGAAGTAAAAGGTTGTCTGATATATGAAGACATATCTAAACTTCACAGTAAAAGAGAAATGCCCTTTATATCATTAACCCCCTTAATCACCAGGGGTTAATACAGTCATATTCATATTATTCATTACATAATATGACATGAGAAGGTAATCTCATGTCTAATCAATATAAAACATCAAACAAATGAACGGTATTCTACAAAACACCTGTCCAATGTCCTTCAAAATCTCAAGGTCATGAATAATAAAGAAAGCCTGAGAAACTATGGCAGAGAGGAGGTGATTAAGGTGATATAATAATGGAATGTAATGCTATATTTCAGAGTGAATCCTAGAACAAAAAAAAAGACCTGAGTTTAAAAAATTGTGAAATCTAAATAAAATACACAGTTCAGTTAATAGTGTCATGCCAATGTTGATCCCTTAGTTTTGAAAAATATCTTATAGTTACATTAGCATTTGGGAAAAGTGGATGAAGAGTATGCAGGAACTTTCTGCACTCTACAGTTTTCATGTAAATATGAAATTATTTCAAAATACAAAAGATTTTTAAAAATAAAAATTAACTATCCCTTTGCATGTACTAAACAGATAAAATTAGAACACTGGAAAATGCAAAGTGTTGGAGAGGATGTGCAAATATAGAAACCCTTATGCACTGCTGGTGGAATTGTAGACTGCTATAGATGTTCTGGAAAGAAATGTAGCATATGCCACAAGCCAACAACTTATTTCCTGAATATCTATAACACAAATTTTTACACCAAAAGGAGACGTTATATATATAATGTCATATATATGTGTCAGTGATATTTTTGATATATATATGTTAGTCCATGTGTATATATATATGTGCGTGTATGTGTGTGTGTACATACACACACTACATATATTGTAGTGTTGTATACACTACGTATCCATATATATGTACATGCTATAGATATAGTTTTTAAACAGCTGGTGCCCATCATTGGAAAACTGAATATACAATTTCAATGGATGAGCATCAAAGAGTACCATGTAGTGTTAGAACTAGCAGACAAAGGCCCAGTCACTGGCTCCGCCATCTCCAGCAGCACACAGAGCAGACTTTCTCCCTGCAACAGAGATCCCAAAGTGAAAAACAGACTTATTTGGATGAGATGTAAATAGAAGACATCACCCGATTCTGTCCAAAGGAAGAAAGAGAAGTGAACAAACATCTTTCAGCAATCAAAACACTAGGAAAGACCAGAAAGGAGACTTTTGCATCTCCTGCTCCAAGCTCCTTAAAAAGAAAAATATGAATGCAACTGGTCAAGATCTCTGCGGTCCTTGAGGCTAGTAGAGGCATCAAAGCTTTCCCATTTCCACACTTTAAGTCCATTGGATCAGAATGCAGGGAAAAAATTGAGAATCCCTCAATGGTTCTTTCACCCACCAAACAAGATTTTTTTCAGAAACTGACTTGCTCTTGCAAATGACCTTGACCAAGGAACAGATGTGTAAAACATATTTAAAGTTATATTGTCAAGTGGTAAGATGAGGATAAAAAGCTTGAATATATTTGTTTAGGAATATGTGTGTGTGTGTGTGTGTGTGTGTGTGTGTAATCAATGAATACATCCCCAAGCAAAACTAATGTAAATGCTTACATATGATACTAAATCAGCATACAAGGTATTGAAGAGATGAAGATTAGCACATGGTTAAGACCTGGTTTTTTTTAACCTAAATACTTGGGGAAAAAAGAGAAACAACGACTTTTCACATCATTACAGAAAAGCACAGTGAATTTGGAGGAAAATAGATGTTTTTAAAAACAAAAATAAAAGTAGTGGACAAATGACATACAAAGTGACATGTGTTGAAAATACAGTGAAGAAGTAAAATAAGATCTAATGCAATTCCTACTACATTTATAAGGAACCATGCAAAATTTTACACATTTTATGAGAAAACATACAAATGAATTTTTAAACAAACATTACATTAAGCACATTTGAATGGAGAACATAAGATTAGGGAACAGGTATTCATGCCAATCAATCAAACACATAATGTGGCCTTAAACAATCCAATGAACCTGGGCCACAAAATAAGTAGCATGTGTTATTCAAGTTCTTATAACATGTGTTTAATTTAAATAAGAAAAAATAAGGATATTATGTATTACTTTGTAAATGTTCTTAATTTTTGTTTGTTTGGTTTGTTTGGTTTTCACTTTAAGAATCTGTATCTGAATACCAGAAAATGTACTATAAATTTGGTTTTCAAAAGAAAAATGATCTTAAATTCAACTGAAGAGTTAGTTCATCCTAAAAAAAAAAAAAACACCTTCACTGTATATGTAAAGTTTGGTTAGTAAGGTAGGTTTGACATTCAATTTTTAAATTACATATGCCTTATTTTTTAATGAACCCCAATTTCAATCTGTGTTTTTCAATGACCTAAATAAGTTAAATTATAAAACACAATAAGTGCAACCCATCTGTACGCAAGAAATCTAGCCTAAATTAAAATTTATTTTTATCCTAATTAATATTTAGTGCTCTTCCCCACACTCACAGCAATTGACCAACAGGTTAAATTTATTTCTCTTAAGGTCTGTCCCAGAATATAAATAATAAGTCCCTGTCCCAGAATACAGGAGCTATTTCTTCTATTTCTTCTTTTTATCTTTTTTCTTTTTTTTCTGATGAAAATTGCAGTATATATTTTAGCCAAAAGTAGATTCTAGTCAAATGATAACTTCTTGTAATTTATATATTTCTCAGTAAATACAAACATCTTTCTACTTTCCAATGACAAAGACATTTCTAAATGAGCAAATGATTTCAGGTTTATTCATGTAAAAACCAGAATTTATGAATATCTTACCTTATGTTCATTGTGTTTTTCATTAGAAAACATTCAAAATTCAGCTATAATATATATAGTTAATTCCTTCATAAGGCATTTATTGCTGTTCTGTGGATAAACATAAATTATAAAATTGTAAATTGCAAATTGGTCCAGACATAATTCCACCAGCATCTTAAAGTCAACATGAAATGAATACTAATTAAATTTGTTTAAATCCTGAAAAGCTAAGTGCATTTGCTTTGCTCTAATTTATTGCATATAAAATATTAATCTGCAGTATGCTAGACTTTTTGTTATACAGCATAATTTTTAAAATCTGAGTTGCTTTTCTACAAGCATTTCATTTTCACAGGTTATCATTTCAGTAGTTCAACAGTAATTAATGGTTTCATAATTAACCTAAATACATGTGATTATAAGATTTTCAACCTATAATTACATTGCCTAATTAGGAAATTATGATGCTGAATTGAAATAATTATGAAAGGTGATGACTTTAAATCAAATCTATCCTAAAGTATTCTTTGTTTACTTTGTAAAACATGTGATTAGCTAAATTATATACTATTCTCCTCTTCCCAGTTATGTATTTTTGAAGGAAAGCAAATAACATGCATTCTGGACTGATTTTCCCTTCCAGGGTTAGGAAGAACCCACTCTCTCCAAGAAGATGGAAGAGAATCAATCTCATTCTCTATTCTGCCTTTTAGAAAAATGTATCAGAGAAGATAAATGGGTAAGGACAACATAACTTTGTCAGAAAGTAGCATCAGGATTTCAGTAGAGTGGTAACCACTTTTCATTTTGATTCCAGTAGTTGACATATCACAAAAACTTCTAAAATTATATACTGAATAAAATTTATGATTTGGAAGAGATAAAATAATTTGCTATTAATAATTTATCTTAGCTCTTATTAAAGGATTCTCTCCTTTACTCTCTGCTTTCCTACAGACCTCATCAACAGAGAGTGGTGCCAGGCAAGGTCACCAGTGCCTTCTGTAGCCCAGCCTGGACTTCCACATTGTGGCCATGCAGGGGCCTGTCTGTCTCACACAACAACTTACCAATTTGCATTCATCTGACAATAATGTGCGTTTTACCAATATGTTAGAGAATCAAGGAAGAGGTGTTTGTAAAGTATAATGGAGCTGTAAGATGTTATAAAAACTGAGGTCATTTTTTGTTGTTTCCTTTAGAGGTTACAGCTGCCATATGATGAGATTAAATGCATGTTCAGGGCACCCTCTATTCTGAACAATTTTCTCTTCTGAAATTTTCCCAGGAAAATGCTTGCTATATTGAAATGTCCTTCCTTCCACATACATCAGACCTGGGGAAATTAGTCATTCTCTTCTCTGTGCTCTCAAGCATATTGTATATTTTTCATTTTTCCTCTTCATCTGTCATGAAGATAAGGTCTTCTTCACTAGGTTGAGACTCTTGGAAAGCAGAGGTCAGGCATTTTATTCTTCTCCTCTGGTACTTATTAAAGTACTTGTTATACTAAGTGTCTAATAAATATTTTTTGAATAAGTGAATAAATAATCAGGTAAAATGAGCTTAGCAAGCTGAGTAATATTCTGTACCCAACCTCTTACAAATTTACAATTAGAGTTATCCACAACTCATAAGATTAATGAGAATAAAAGTAGAACTTAAATTCTGTCTAAATGAAATGTATCCTGTTACATAAAATTATCGGGCTGATTTAAGGAAAAATAGTTTCTGGAAATTTCAAGTAAACTGAATTTCTATGACCATAATACAAAATCAGACTACAATTTCACTATTCTAAATAAAATGAAGATATGAAAGTTTCTATAGGAAATGAATACACATACACATACAATCAGGTTTACTTTACCTTTTAAAGAAATTAATAAAGGATGTTGTTAGTGTTTTTATTCTTTCCATTACCTCTATTCTTGAGTAATCTTTAGTGGTGCAGAAAGTATTTTGGGACAGACCCGAATGTAACCATGGGCCAAAATGCTAATGTTTCACAGTTGTTACTGTCTGTCAGATGCAAAGCAGATCCAAAGCATCTGAGCCTTTTGGAAATTGTTAAGTGGGGATCAGATGATTATCCCACAAGAGGTAAGTCCAGCTTGGAAAGTCATTGGAAGCTTCATTGTCAATTTTTAAAATGTTTTTTTTTTAATTTGGTCTTTGAGACTTTAAATTCCAACATAATGTAGTCCTATTCACAAATGAGTGAGTTTTATTTAATTTCTTTTCTATTTATTTCAAGGTTTCTGTAACAGAAATAGCTGATTATATATTAAATGAAGGGAATCTTATACCACACACAGCTCCTTCTATAAAGTCATTTTTTCAATTTCTTCAAAGTTTAGATGCCATTTGTAGTTGAAGAAAACATTTCCATAATTTTCATTTATTGCCATGTTCAGAAAAATCAACTAAATAGAAGGGTCTTATGACTTAGTGATGTTGTCTAAATGCTACGTTTTCAGATATATTTTCTACTGCAACCATTGTTGCTTGCTAGCAACAAAGTCCAAAAATGTTGACTCAGGGAAAACAAATTGTGAAATTTTTTATTTTCTGCAATATCAACCAGCTGAAAGATTAACAAATAAGTAGAAACAATAAATAAAAACAATAGTCCAAACATTCACTTGTTTCAATAGTTAATATGTGCAAACATTATTAGTCTGCTGAATTGCCAAACCAAAATTTGCTATAGCAACGAATTCAGGGGTTGCATCCAAAATGGTTCCTCTGGGAAGTACAAAGAATAATCCTCCATTCTTCAGACTGACTGATCTCTTGGGCAAGTCAAGAGAAGAGATATGATCTGATAAATTGTCCTTCCAGATGGTTTCCAGAAATTACTGTTAGCTGATAGTCTGAGATAGATATTATATTGGTCTATCCACTCAAGATAAGACAGCTGACTTATGTGGGCTTTGCAAGATGTCATTTCTTAGAATGGTGCAGAAGGCTAAGGTTAGAATCAAGAAAAATGTATATGTATTTCTATAAAAGAAAATTCTGTGAAGTGCTGCCAAGATCTACCAGGACATTGACTGTTGACCTTTTAGAAGTTTCAAGTAAATTTTTCTTTCAAACTTAACTATGATTTGACTTGGTAATTAGAGACATGTATGTGATAAAAATGAACTAAACAAACTCTTCTATCTTTAAACACATTGGAGTATAATTTGATCATGTTTTCTAATAAGAGAATAATGTCTTAGTAAGAATAATCTATTTAGAAAATCGAATTCCTTGAAGGGATGGTTCATGTTTTATTTTTGTATGTTATACAATAATCAGCATATAATCACGCATGCTGTAGGGAAGTACTGAAAAGCAGATTATTTCAATCAAATCACTGTTGAATGTGTAGTATATAAGATTGTATTCAATGCGATTAAGTTCCAAAAGGAATATGAGTCAAAATTACTTACCCTTATAAATATTATAATCAAATGAATATTATGGAAGGAGAAGAAAAACATGAGCCTTGAAGCAAACAGAAAATATGAAAAATCTGGAAGAAGGGGATGATTACCTAGTATTTATAATCCAAATTATCTTATTTAGGAACTAAAGTCACATATATGAATTGTTAAAAAAAAAGGAAACAAATGTAAATTTAATAGCAAGGAAAGGACTATTCAAATTATCTTCTAACTTTATATAACAATAAAATTAAATTAGAAAACTATCAGATGATATGTAAGTAGTCAAGTAAATATTAAAGAAACTAGCAAAGAGTATCAAAAATCTGGGAGAGGGGTGTGGATAACCTAGGATTAATAACCCAAATAAAAAACTAGGGAACAAGGCAAAATAAGAAAGTTGAGATTAAGTCAAGAAGGGCTCTGAATGATAAGTAGGGAAATCTGGCAAATGGAAATAAATTAAATATTTTGATCATATATGGAAAATAATTCAAAAATAGTCTTAATTAAATTTAATATAATACAAAAAAGGAATTAAACTTATTTTCTGTGGTTAGAGAATAGATCTAAGATCAATGAGTAGAAATCAAAGAAGGAATTTTGCTCAAAGGGAGAAATATATAGTAATTTTATTAAACCAAATATGGCATAGAACAATTCAAAGGTGGAATTTCCCTCATTATTGTTTGAAAGATCTTGTTTTTATTGGTCCTTTTGTGGAAAAAAAGAAATGTATCAAGCAGATTTTCTGTGAAATATTTTGATTCCAGGCATTTAAGGAATGTAGTGTAGTAAGAGACTAGCCAACAGGCCAGTGCTAGAGTTTAGGGCTCAGTGGTGATGTGACCATAATACACCTATTTCATCAGTTTCACTCGTCCTGCCAATGCCTCTGAGCTCACAATGCTGTATGTTACACTGTATATTTTAATCCTTTCAAGACCTCCTCAAGTAAACTCTTTTGCTCCTTATTTTCCAGATGAAGTGTGAAGTAATGGGAATGGGAAAGGTAGGAAAGACATTTTAAAAGACAATGAAAGGAATAGTTAATATGTTCCAGGTATAAAGCAAAGGACTGAGCTTGAGGTTATTTGGTATGACTTGTGTTATGCTCTCAAGGGGGCATTACAGCACAGTTCTGCCTAATCCACGGAAACTTGGCATTTACTGGATATAAGTAAATACTAAATCTTAAATGGTACCATTTTTATCTAATAATTTCTATTTTTCTCAAGTTGCCTTCCAATGGATTATCACCATTATCATCAAATATATTCATAATTTAACTCTTGATCACAGGCACTGGGTGAGGTCTTCAGCAATAAAAGATAAACAGGGTCTGAACATTCAAGACTGATGTCAATGTAACTATTTAGTGCAAATGATTAAAAAGGCAAGTATTCTGTTACTTTATTATGCATTATTTAGTGACTACTTTACTTAATTCTCTCTAAAGACTGAATACAGAAGAACCATGTTATTGGAACTGTTGGGGACAATGGTAACCTCTTTTTCATCATCATTATCTTGCACACCATGTTTTGGGGAAGCAAGGTGAAGGGGCATCATTTTCAAGCATACCTTGATTCAGGTCATCTTTAGACTTTGATACCTGCTATTGATTTGTCCCAAAATTTCCTCTGACTTTACGCTGTGGAGAGAGCTTACTCATCTCGGTTAGAGTCACTTCCCCTGCAATGCTTTATCTCACTCCCCTCGGAAGCTGTGGTTCTCTCAGAGTTCAGATGTGTTGCTCATTTCATATCCCTTGTGTTCCTCATAAGCAAAAGATGGTCTCTTTTGTCTTGTGCCACTGCTTCTTCTTTCTGCTTTCCTTCCCCCACCCTCAAAGTTAGGACATAATCACTCGTGATTTGTTCAAATGAAAAACATAGAAGTGACAAAGAGACGCGTACAACCAGGTTTGATCATTCAGATGGTTAAGAAGAAGGAAGGATGGATCAATCTCCTCTTATCCATCTGAAGCCTATTCCTGTGGTTAGTATAACATGTCACATCAAATTATCCTGTCATTCTCCTGTGTGTCATGCTCAGCAGACTGTATACAGCATAGAGTTTATATGCAACGTACGTTCCTTGAATTAATTCAAATTATCACTGTCTTCTAAACATCTAGTATAATTTAATTATATGAATTATTATTCTAGTTCTGGAGTAGAAATAGGCAAACAGATGTCGGTCAGTGAAACTAAGAAATGGTGTTTAAAACAAGCATAAAATCAAATCTCCTAAAATAAGTGGCAGCAAATTAAGTCATTGAATTAAAACATAACCAGACCACTGGTGGTTTGCTTGACTCAAACTGTTTCTACAATGCTTTTAGGTGGTGTGCAGAGTGTCTTTCTCTACTTTGCCATACCCATTGAGTTACACCAGTCCTTTTCACAGGTTTACATTAACCTTTTGGCTCCTGGAGACATTCGTATTCTGTGCGTCTTCTGTAATTGTCTTGACGCTATGAATATCATCATTGCATTTTTTTCCTTCAAGTGTTTTTTAAAATTTTTCTTTTTAAAAATTTTGTTTAATCTACAAAACTTTTACAAATATGTCATATTCCAGAATCAAAGCAATGCCCACATAGATACAAATATGCAGGCACTTGGATGAATAATGAATATATTGCATTCACTTCTACAGTTATTAAAGGATGGCTATTTAAGCTACTTAGGTTATGTAGGGAAAACATGATTTTGATTGTATTAAATAGTATGGACCTGATTTGTTTCTTACATGGCTCCCTAATTGCTCTGTTGTCTTCGTAAGCTTTACTGAGGTATAATTTACATATGAAAATGGTACACAATGTGTATATTTTGATAAGTTTGGACATATGCATACATCCATAACACCATCAATATAGTTCATATGTGGGTTTTTTATGATTTTTGTATGTTTGGCTGCTTCACTGGTTGGTTTTGCAGGGGAGAAACTTATCTTCCCGTTCTCAGTATGACAGTTATCATTTTAACATATTTTAAAACATAACACTCTATTGTTAAATACATACATTATATTGCACAGCAGTTCTCAAGAGTTTATTCATGTCCTATAATAGAAACTACACCCAATGAAAAGCAGTTGCCCATTTACCCTGTACCGTTCTTTTCTCTGACAACCACCATTCTATTCTCTGCCTCTCTGAGTCATTTCACTTAGCATGATGTCATCTAGGTTTATTCATCTTGTTGCAAATAACAAGATATACTTCTTTTTAAGGTTCAGTAATATTCCATTGTATGTATTTACTGCATTTTCTTTATTCATCTATAAATAGACATTGGTTGATTTCCATATCTTTGTTGTGAATAATGAACCCAGAGATGTAGGTATCTTTTAGAAGACATACAACAGACCACCAGGTATATAAAAAGGTGTTTGCCACTAATCATCAGAAAAATTAGGTCAAAACCATTATGAGATATAATCTCACATCTCTTAGGTAATGATAGGATTGATGATGATGTGGAATAAAGGAAATCCTCATACACAGTTGATAGGAGTATAAATAGACACACCTACTATGGAAAATAGTATGGAAGTTCTTAAAAAAATTAAGAGTAGAACTACCATATCATCCAGCAATCTCATTCCTGAATAGCTTCCTAATTATATAAAACTATAATTTCTCAGGTAAAAGGGGCCTCTGACCTGGCATGGTAGCACATGCCTATAATCCCAGCAGCTCAGGAGGCTGAGGCAGAATGATCTCAAGTTCAAAGCCAGCTTCAGTAACTTGGCAAGGCCCTAAACAACTTAGTGAACCCTGTCTCAAAATTAAAAGGACTAGGTATGTGTCTCAGTGCTTAAATGTCTTAAATGGTTAATCCCTGGTACAAAAAAAAAAAAAGAAAGGAAAGTAAAGGAAAATAAGGGGGCCATCTTTAAATGAAATAAAGCACTTGTATTATAGAATTAAGTTCATTGTGAAATTAACCTAAACAATAGAAATGCAAGTAATAGTAAAAATAAGTCCTGAAGTTCTAGGAAGCAAGTGTTATTTCTGTGCAAAGCACCAGAAGACAAATAAAGAAAATGTCTCCAGTAGAATAATAACATTTGGAAGTGAAGTTTTTTCCATGCCGTGTGTCAAGAGTTTGAGCTACAGATTAGTTACTGATGATTAAAACAGGAGGTTAAACAGAGTGTAGAAACTTCTTGAGCTTTTTCTCCAAAATTCAAAATATGATGGATTTTGAACAGTACTCAATTTGGTCAGAAATAAAATAAATAAAAATAATCACAATTGTTACAACAGAGCTGAACTGATTATTCACAAGTGACCATTTCATATTTTGTCACAAAAGTTGAAAGAAGGATTTTTTTATCAATTATGAACATGTATTATGCCATTTTGAGGAAAATGTTTACTTGTTATAAATTTTGGGGAGAATAAATTTGTTGTTAAATATCAACCTAAATTCAATAGCAGAATTCCAAAATATTAAATTGATTAAACTCTGAGAAAAGTTAAGAAAATGAAAAGAGTACATGTACTGCCGTGGTCATCTCTTACAAAAAATGTGATTATTTTAATGTGTTCCTGGTATAAAAAATCTCTCCCTAAACCTATTAATGAAAATAATAACCTTTAACATTGCTTATTAAAAGTAATTCTTATCAGATAAGTGCTCAACAGATTTTAACTCCTATTACACTAAGATATTACACCAAGAAATTCACATATATTAATTCAATTATTTTCTTCCCAAAATCTAAAAGATGAATATTATTACCCACATCTCATAGATAAGAATTCTATTGCCCAACCTCACAAATCACAATCTGATCTTAGACTGGGAGTCTTAACAACTAACGGACTAGATCCAAATTATAACACTGTGTCCTTTTTGTTCACCATTCTAGCTAAGTTATTTATATCATAACTTAGGGGGCATTATTTAAGATAGAGAAAAATACTCATTGACAAAGCATTTATTTTATCAAAAAATTGCATGTTC
Organism: Aplodontia rufa; assembly: GCA_004027875.1. Classification (NCBI taxonomy): domain Eukaryota; kingdom Metazoa; phylum Chordata; class Mammalia; order Rodentia; family Aplodontiidae; genus Aplodontia; species Aplodontia rufa. The sequence continues at coordinate 15,200 of PVKS010019981.1, read as the reverse complement.
TTCCAATTAGAAATGATTCCAACTAGATTTGATTAGATTAGGACATCAATGAAATTTGACTTTTGCTGAGCATTGATAATAGTATGTAGCATCTCCTCTTCAATGCAGAATTTCACTTCATGAGGAGCAAAATTTGGGTGATAAAATGGTCAAAATTATGTCAAAGTTAAGCATTTTGTCTCGTGAGTCACATGAAAGCAGTTGAGTTTTGTCATCATCTGTCTAATTTCTTTTACTATCAAAAAAAGTGTGCACACAAGAAATTTCTTGTTCAATGCGTGAACTCCTAAGTCAGTATTTTTAGCCTTATATTTTTTTATCAGGAAAATGTTCCCCAATCTTCTAATGATAGTGTGATCTGTTGATAAATGAACTCAAGGAGTCCCCTCATTTTCCTCTTGCCCTCCTATTGTGGAGAATACCACATCGTCATTTTTTCCCTCATCCAGGAATCAGACTTTAAAGTCTTCTTCTTACAGTCTCAGGCCACCCTGTCTCTTTGAATTTCCTCCAACTTTACTGAGATTTCACCATCCTTCAAGGCTTAATTCCTTCACCAACTGTGGTCTCTTTTTCCTTGGATTCTCCATCAAGTTTGTTTATCCCTCTCTTATACCTGCATCTATGAGGAGTTAAGAGAATGTTCTCCAGGGAAGCAATACTGTTAGCAGCATTCATATCCTGGCTCTTCCAACTGCTAAGCCATGTGACATTGAGCAAGACCATTTGTCTTTCGGAGTCTTATTATCTCATACACAAAAAGGGGGCGCTATCATACCTACTTAATAGCAAAGTTTGGAAAGCTAAATGAAAGAAAATAATTCTTATAAAATACTTAGTACATTCTAAGCACTCAATAAATTGCTAGTTTTTATTATCCTTATTAGATTCATTAACAGATTCATCATTATCATCATCCCTTGAAATTAAGATATAGCGTATTGTCTGATATTCAAGGTCCTACTTTCCTAAAATCCTTGCCTTTGCTTATTCAGCCAGTGCCCAGCTTCAGAACAGGATAACATGGAGTGTTAATTAAATAGATATGACTGATCATCCATGATGGAGTGATCAGTCCTAACTATAAATATGATAGTCAAGTTAGTAGTTGTCTAATTCATCTGTCATCCTCATATGATCTAGAACAGGCTCTCTGCTATGTAGTTGGCCACAACATATAATGTTGCTTGTAGCTAAATATGTTAGAATCCTAACATAGCATCATTCATAAAGCTGTCATGATGAATACATTTTGAACAAGAACCTGTATCTATATAATTTTTTACTTGACCTTGGTCTTTTAATATAATAAACTGTTAATATTCCCACATAATTAACATTTTTTTGCTTTGCTTTTCATTGCTTTATTTAACTAGTTTAAATTGAGCCTAAATTGTGTGTTAGATGCTATTTCCTTAAAATCCTAAAAATAATGTTGAAGTCATTGTCTAGAGCCTTGATACCCAAACTTACTGTAGCATTAGAACACCTGGTAGTTTGTTAAAATGGAGACTCAGGCTTTCAACCAGGCCTCCTGAATCAGAGCTTACATTTTAACAAGGTCCCCAGGTGTTTCAATACACTGTCAAGGGAAGCACTAGGATCCATGCAATAATTATTTGTATATATAAAAATTCAGATGCCTGCAATCATGGTGGAGAGCCAATAATGTTGAGCATCAAGTCTAATTAAACAATTCCTTGATAACTCAAGAAGCTTTTTTGAATATGTAGATGAGCTTTTGTAGAAGTATCATTTAACATTATTACATAGAGAAAATTATAATGATGTGACAACTATAATTCTAAACCATAACTCATGGTGATGAGGTCCTGTGCTTTGGGCCCTCTTTTGATATATTCAAGGGAGATTATATCGACAAAAATTGTTTTTCTTAGAAATGCCATTCATGAATTTTGGTGATGACAAATTCTACATAAAAGTTTAAAAAAAAAAGATATTTCCCAGAACCAGAAAGATAGACTAATTTTTCCTTCAACTAAGAGGTTAAATTAAAATTGCAGACCTATTAGGAGGCAACCATTTCTTTCACCTGGAATAATATGTCAGCAATGAAAAGTTCTGTACAAAGGGACAGCCCAGAGGCCCTGCTCATCAGGTAAGCCTTGGCAGAGGAGGAAGGAGGTCATCTGGAAAGTTCAAAGTAAAAGCCAAGGGGTCTAGAGGGAAGCTGAATCACCACTAGGGCTGAAGTAGATGAGAAACCAGGTGACGTCCACAAGGAGCCTGAATCAAAAGTGGAAATGGGCATGAGTCTGGGCATCCAGTGAGGCCTGTTGAGGGGACAGAAACAGAGCAGGGTGGAGCAGCACCAGGTGCCACAGACATGTGAGGCAAGTTGAGTTTGCTGTACTAAAGAAAAACATCCCATCCCAGGAAACAGCCTGGGTCACCCCAGCTGGCACTATGGAACCAGCCCTGGCTTCTGGGTTAGCCTGGAGGTTGCTAAGGCACACAAGTTTATGACAAATTCATTGTGAATTATTGCACTTAAACCTCACTATAAAAACTAACCAGATTAGAGGAAAGAAACAGACTTCTCCTATGCCTTCTCCACCTTAAATGATGCTCTGTGATCTGCTCTGGGATAAGCTTTTCAAGGCACTTGGGTGCCCAGAGATGACCATTTTTTGTATATTTAAAATTTATGGTAGGAAAGTTTCCTCAGTGTGTTTCTTATGTGGCATTTCCTGGATTAAGGGTCATGAAATAAAATCAGCAATAAATTAGGGAAAGCATAAAGCACCATGAGTACTGTGAAAATGGCCCGGGTCCAAGAACAGCATACTAAAAAGCAAGCACTTTGCACTCCTTAAACCCTCCTAAGTTTTCAACACATTTTTTCTTTCTTCTTTTTTTTTTCCACTTCTTTAAGGAAAACCCTTGCATATACATCATTTGCAAAGGTTTTCTGTCCCCTTGGGTCTCCTGGTTTCCTTATTTATATGTTGATTTAAGAGCTGACTGGAACGGGCTGACCACATGACAGGAAGAATGCCCTTTCTACAAACTTAGCAGGACACTAATACTACCACATTATACCCACACCATGTTCAAATAGAAGCTTGTTGCTCACGTGCATAGATGAGGTGTAAACAGTCTATAGAAATCATTTTACAGAGTCCGTTTTCATGAAAGAACAAGAGTGGAAATGTGTATCAGCATTCTATACTGGAAAATAAATGTCATTATTCCTAAATTTGCACCTTCAGTTGAAGCAGTCTAGCCAATCTGTTTACTTTGTGTAAAACATACTTTTCTCTTCCTTCTTGTCTGTTTTGTGACTTTCCTTCCTCATCCAAATTCTCACTATTTATCAGGGTTAAATGCAAGTCCTGCTTCCTCAGCAAAGTTTCCTGAGACCTTCCCACAAGTGGAAGCTGACTCTGATTCATTCTCTTTAGCCTCATTTTCTAAACAACAATATTGAAAGAAGCTTATCTACTATATTTGTAATCTGTCATTGTGTATGTGTGTAAATCTGGCTTAAAACCAGTTTTACATGGACCTGTCATATTCCTATAATTCTGTGAGGTAAGTTACCTTGCTTTTCATAGCCCGAAGAATGAAGGAAGCTGCCACCTTCCTCTTCCTTTTCTTTATCATGCCACTACCCAGTGTCACACTAAATAAAGAATGGAGTAAGCAAACAAATGAATTCTAAATAATGTGTGAACAGTATTTCAAAAGTAGAAAATAACCCTTAATTAACAATGAATAAGTGTAGTTGTGTAGTTGGTAGAACTGCATGCCAGATGCTACCGTTTAGATATTAGGTGTCCCACAGACGCTCACGTGTGAGACAATGCAAGAAAGCCTAGATGTGAAAGGATTGTTTTATGAAAGCCTTAACCAAATCACTGCACTAATCCCCTGAAAAGGATTAATTGGGTGATAACTATAGGTAGGTAGGGTGTGGCTGGAGGAAGTAGGTCATTGGGGCATGCCTTTGGGGTAAATATTTTGTCCTTAGAGAGTGGAATTCTCCATCCCCCACCCCCCTGTTTCCTGATGCCATGCCCTGAGCTGCTTTCCTCTGCCACACTCCTCTACTATGTTGTTCTGCCTCAACATGGGCCCAGAGCAATGGAGCTGGCCATCTATGGACTGAGACCTCCGAAACCATGAACCTCAAAACAAACTTTGCCTCCTCTAAAATTATTGTTATCAGTTCTTCTGGTCACAGAAGCTAAAAAGCTATCTAAATCAATCTTTACACCAGTGATAGATATAAGCCAATTAGGAAAATTATTGGGGGCATTAATATCACTTATACTTATTGAGCTAGGAAATTCAGAATCGTGTAGGAAGGCAGATGTAGAACTGGTTGTAGGGAGGCAATCATAAGATAGCTACTGGATTTATTTTCCATACAGAAAAGTAAATTACTAAATTATCCAGCCAAATGGTAACCTCAGGTGTTGTTTTATTAAGCTTCATGTGGCTGTGACCAAAAGACCTGTCAAGAACAATGTAGATGAGTTTGTTTTGGCTTATAGTTTAAGAGGTTCAGTCCATGGTTGGCTAACTCCATAGCTCTGGGCCTAGGGTAGAGCACCGTGGTGGAAGGGCATGGCAGAGGAAGCAGCTCAGGACATGACAGTCAGGAAGTAATGAAAGTGCTCCACTCATCAAGGACAAAATATAAACCCCAAAGGCATACTTCCTCAGTGACCTACTTCCTGCCATCATACTGTACCTGACACAGATACCATCCAGTTAATCCATGTCAATGGATTAATCCCCTGATTAGGTTACATCTTTCATAATGTCATCATTTTGCCCCTGAACATTCTTTCTTTTTAAATTAGTTCAACATAGTCTTACACATTGAAGGGATTTGTTGCTACACATTTATACATGCTTGTATAATGACAAAGCAACTTAAAGCTGATCCTTGTCCAGGAACTCCCCACAAACTTCACCCTCTCCCCATCACTTGTATCCTCTGTAATTCCCCCATGTTACAGATATAAATGATCATACACATATATATTATTTTTTTAATTTCTAGATTTACAGTCTGCCTGAGTATTATGTGGCTTCTCATGCGAGTCAAGTGAACACTACAGTACTGAAAACCCCCATTTTGACCTCTCTTTCCTCCCTCACTCTCTCCTCCCCTTACCCTTCCCCACCCCGCCCTTCAAAGCTATAGTTCCCCAGATTATGTGCTACTTCAATTTGGTTAGTTTATTAATTAAATTTGACTAAATTTCATCCTTTCCTATATTTTACTTTAGCTTCCACATGTGAGAGAAAATATTTGACCCTTAAATCTCTGTGTTTGGCTTATATTACTCAGCATGATTATTTCCATTTCCATCCATTTACCTGCAGAAGCCATTGTCTCACACATGAGCTTTTAGGGGACATCATCTAGACTATAACAGGTTCATTACTTATAAAATGATGATATGAGGGTATTTGTAAAATAATAATATAATTATCAACCCAATTCCTTACAACCATAAAAATTTAGGTTGGACAAAATCTACTGTAATGATTTTGAAAAATGTAAAACTATTTGTGGTGACTATCACATTTACTTTTCAGTAAATGTCTACTAGGTAATTAAAACATCATTTACCTCTTATAGCAAATAAGGAAACAGGTCTTTAAAAAGTAAATGTTTTCCTAAATTTATACCTGTATTTGAGCTTGGATTAAAATCAGGCTCAAATGATCTTCTAATCTTATCACTTTGACTTTTCCCATTTGAAAACTCTATTTAAAATTGCAACTATATGATTGCATTTTTATAAATAGCTAGTTTCTATATTGGTTGCTGCAAAGCAGAATTTTAACTGGAATAAAACTTCTCAAGAGCTTTGCATAATTTAAATTATCCATTTTCCATACACAAAGTGAGCAGCCAATTTAGAAAATAAAATTTAAAAAGGAATAACCAGCACAAACATACACTCTATGTTTTAATCTCCGTATGTCTGTTTACATATGAAACCAGTGTATGTAGATGTCATGCAGAACAGGAGCCTCATCACTCAGAACTGACCAAAGGAAATCCAGGAGTAGCAGTAAGCAAATCATCTGGTAAAATGTCTTATATTTTCAACATGGCCTGTTGCAGGACCACCTGGACTTTGTATTCCTACAGTGTTGGAAAATACTTCTGCTCCTCTCTGGGAACTGTTAGCACTTGCTCTGCTCCTTATTCTTTATGTTCCCCCTCTTCATGTCACTCCTATTTACCTCTCTCCAAGGTATGGAAACAGCCTAACTCTTGGCCTCATGTTGTTACTGCTAACCTGGAATTTCTCCCCCTTGGAGTTGATATCTGACTAGTCCTGTTGTCTGGAAGAAACTATTACTGACTGACTTTTAATTTGGAAAATGCAAATATGCCTCTTATTCTTTTTCTGGAAGTAACAGGCAAATCTCTGCAGAATTCCTGAGACAAAGAACAAAACCTAATCTGCATGCTGCGGCACTTGCAAATACCTAGAGGTACATTACTTGATGTTGTCTTCATTCTTTATAAATCTCTACCGTACTAGTTGCTCAGAAACAAAACTGCACACATTCAGAGCCCCAATCCTGCAGAAATACCTACGCTCATTCCCAGTAGAGCTTTGTTATCTCATCTGCGATCCAGGATATTAATGAAGCAGCTGGAATGGGAGCTGTGCTTTTCATACAATGAAGGGAAGGAAACACTAAAGAGGAACCCATTCACAGCCACTGCATTAACAGAGGGCTAAGCTAATGTCAGATCTTGCCCCAATCACTCCCCTGCTGTGGCTTGTGCTGCCATCAGAACCACTCTGATGCCACACTGCCAATAGTGTCAGAGAACAGCACAGGCATTAGTCAGTGGATTTCAGTTGTTTCTTTCAACTAAGTCCTATATTTTTCCAAATGTCAGAGAGGAGTTGTGATATTCTTCTTATTAGTAAACCACAAAAACACCAAAGTTATAATCAGTCAGAATCTGAGAGAGACAGAGGGCGGAGGGAGGAAGTCAGCTAGAAAGAGAATAGGGGGTAAAAGGGTAGATAAGGAAGAAAATTAGTTGATACTTTGTGTTTATAAAATAGTCTATTTGAGCTTCCTTTATTCATATGGTTCAAATCACAACTATTTGTGAAAATGAGAAACTTTTCCGGAGTAACAAATTGTTCCTTTCACCATGTAGATTGTTAATTACCACCTGCTCCTTTGTAGAATTTATTAAAAAGAATTTGCCCATAGGAAGATTTAAGAATAATTTGGAAGGACAGGAGTCTTACTGCCAGGACAACATCATTTTAAACTTTGTGAAACCTGGTGATTGTCATTAACAAGTGTGTTTCTCCTTCAAAGATGTCAATTGGATACCTTCTTCACTTGAAAGTTGATGTTAAAAGCAAGTCCCATAGAGCAGAGAAACCTTTCTTGGAGTCAATGAGGAAGGGAAAACCACTGACCAATGGCTCTGATCACTGATTGCTCTGCTCTCCACATCACCTAGCAATTCTCAAACCTTCATGCATTTCAGAATTGTATGGGTGCTCATGCCAACACACCTCCCAGGAGTGAGTCTGACTGAATAAGCCTAGGGAGATCTTAAGCATCTATGTTTTAATAATTTTGCAGATAATTCTGATGCATACCAAAGGTAGAGAACTCTTGGCCCCTTCATCTTCCAGTTCCCACAAGCGGACAAATCACATACATGCCTTTGTCAAGTTGGTGTCCTCTGAAAATGCATGTTTTCTTAGAACAATAAGAAGGTGATTAGAGATGAATAAGCTTCCAAACAAAGCTATGTATTAGGCACAAATTCCATCCCAAGTAAACTCCACCATTAGTCCAAGAGTAGTGGGCAACAGTAAGAACACAAAGTGGGGCAAAGCACTAAACAGAACTTGGAAGAACCAACACCAATACTGAATCATATTGGCCATGTCCTTCAAATCCTTAGTCTAAAATAGAAGAAATATCATTTGTTGATGCTAGCTTTGTGTTATATCATTGACTATAGAAGTAACCAAGTAAGCCTATTTCAGCATTAATTCTGGCATGGGGGAAAAGTCTATTCTTTTCACTTCAGGCATTGTGTGTCTTTGTATGTGACTAAAATTGGTTATACTGAATGGAAGCAGAGGAGATAGTGTTTTTTAACTATGCCATTGTCTAAATTCCCTGCAATGCAATCTATTTTATCTGATTTCCTATGGAAACATTACAAAGGTCCATCTGTACCCTAGGCTGTGACCTTGTAAATCTTTCTAGGAGGAAATGTATGTGTTTCAGGTCATCAGGGAAGGGAATTTTTGTTTTTATTGTTTAGGATTTTAAATATTTATCTGCCCTGTGTTGGCTGATATAGATTTCAAGTTTTCATTCAAATGATTGTTGGACCTGTTCTGATAAAATATATTCATCGAGGCTCTTTGGTGTATAAAGAGGGTGCGTTTCTAGAGGGTGCATTTCTACAATACCTTCAGTAGAACAGGATAGTTCCTAGATGACATGTGGCCTTTTGAGTGGAAAGAGATTTTCAGGGGATTAAAATATGTTATAACAGCTGCTTTCAAATATTTTATGATATATTCTAGCACTGCTGGGTCAATATGATAAAAATGAGTTTACTTTAGAGTCAGCCTTTGGGTAGAACACAGCTTTATCAGCTCTGATCAAGCTAGATCATTCATAATAATCTCTGCCAAAACACATGGCTTTATTTATAACCAAATGACTTATCAACTGATAAATATTTTCCATGTGACATGTGTGTAGCTTAATTTTGTTCATATTGTATTATTTACTGTGATTAACGTATATGTTCATATTGTGTTCTTTACTGTGATTCATGAATGCTATAATGAGGGAATTAAAATCGAGTTATTGGTATTGCTCACATTGGTAAGGACAATTTTACTTGATGTTGAGTCCTCCTCAAATTCCTTATAAACCTTTCATTTTTCCCAGCAAAATAATAGGAATGTGCCCTTTTGATTTAAAGCCTCAGGCAGCTTTCTTATTTCACTTAATCATATTTCCACAAGTCCAGCCTAGAAGCCTTAGTCTGTGACTGCTCCTTTCCAGTCCTAATATTGCCTTGGTGTCACGTCACAACTGTCCTTTATATTGCAAGATCGTAAATAACTGTCTCTTACTGAATTTTTTTAAAGAATAACCTTGCTGTTACTTGCCAGATTATTTTCTCTAAAGTCAGCTCTGGTTTTATTAGGCTTTCACATCAAATTCAATACTGATCATTTGAAGGTCAGAATTAGCTATAGCTGCATGTAAATTTTATTTAAATATACCAGTTGAAATCAACAATATACACTTTTTTATGTCAACCATTTTATATGGGCCAAAAATCTGAGAGTATCTTACCTGAGTGGTTCTGGCTCAGAGGCTCTGCTGTGATTTGGGTATACACCCCACAGTTTCTATGTTGGGAATTTAATCTCAAAGGATTAAGGGGAGGTGATTAAGATCGGATGAGTCTCAAGGGTGGGTCCCATGATGGCATTAGTGGTTCTGTAAGAAGAAAAAAGACCCAAGTAGCAAGCTTGCTCTGTCTCCTTATGTGATGCCCTTTGCTGTGTTAGCATGGGGTAAGAAGGCCCTTGCCAGTGTCAGTGCTCTTAACATTCTCAACTGCCATGATTATGGGTTAAAGAAACCCCTGTTCCTTATGAATTAGCCAGGTGTGTTATTCAGTTATAGAAACAGAAGATAAACGAAGATCAGCTCTCATTACACTTCAATCACAGTATGAACTGGGGCTGCACCATCCAATGGCTAGATGGGGACGTGAGGGGAGGGCAGCTTGGTTCTGTCTATCAACAGGAAACTTCAGTCCTGCTCCTTAATAGGAGCTCCTTAAGGGTTCTCATGCCACAGTGTCATGCTCACCTTAGAGCATGTGATAGAAGACAGAGCAAGGCAGAAGCCACATATCTATTGAAACGTAACTTAAAAGTCACAAGTCACACATCTTCATTTCAGTAATATCCTATTTGCTATGTAGGTCCATCCTTCTTAATATGAAAGGGGAGTAAATAAAGCTGTGAGTATCAGAGAGGGAGCGTCACTGGTGGTAATCCTGGGGACCAGCTGTTGCAGGGCTTGCTGATTTAATGTGTCTCTTCTTCCTTCTCTTTTGGTAATGAACCTAGAATTCTAGGTTTTGATTAGAAACTGTTTCAGTGGCACAAAATTGCTTTTAAATACAACAAAATTTCATGAGTGTATGAAGGCTTCTCTACAGTAAGTTGAATTTCATGCTCACCCCAGACATCAAAGAGAGGATAGATTCTCACTGGATATTAGCTACAATTTAGTATTCTCTCCCTGAGTAATTTCATTTTCCCTTTCTTTCAGAAAGAAAACTATTAGATTCTATTAAAAACAGAAGTATCAACAATCTACCCTAGCTTTTCGATGTTAATTTTGTGAATAAGCAGATTTGAAACCATGTTACTCTCTTCCCATAGACAGTATATATCTTATTACTAAAGTTCCTTAACTTCCGAAATGAAACATTGGACTAACTTAAATGTGTGTCATTTGAATAGTAGAATAAACAGTACAGTGAACACTATAGGTGTTCAAATAACATGTGTTTTGAATAATGGATTGTGGCTTAGTTTGTGTCCATAAGGAGAAGGAAAAAATCAGTGAAGAATGGAAGAAAGACTGACAGGAGGGGGATGAAAAAGATAAAATATCTCACAAAAGAGACTATCAAATGGTTAATAAACATAAGAAAAAATATTTATGTTGGTCATCAAGAAAATTAAAATCGAAATAAAAATGTGATACCACTGTACACACCAAAATGGCTGAAATGAAAAACCTAGAACATCAAATTTTGGCAAGGATGTGAAGAATCTGGACTCTCTACCTACCTGATAGTGGGGGTATAAAACAGAACAACTAATATGGAAAATTCTTAGGCAGGCTGTTCTAAGCTAAACATATGCATGCCAATGCCTAGAACTTTCCAACGGCACTCAGACGGCTATGCGCCTCTAAGACCCTTTGTGCTTGTTTACCAAGAGACTTGTACAAAGTGTCAATGGCACAGTTCTTATAAAGCCACAAATTGAAAATTACCCATGTGTACCCATAAATAAAATAATAGATAAGCTGGTGTCATCACATCAATATAAAAATGAGAATAAACAGCATGCAAGCATTCTCCACAGTATAATTCAATGGTGTACCAGAGTTAACTTTTATCCATGGGCAACAATAAACTGTCAGCATCTCTGCCTAATTTCATGCTCAGAGATATCCATTTGGTACCCTGAAATCAAGCATAGTAAGTATATTTGTGCCATAGAAGCCAATGAATGTCATAAAGCAGAGATTTTCTTTTCTGTTTGCTTTTATTTCCTTAAGAGGGCTAGTTTTTCAGCATACCACAGGATACATTTCACAAGTGGAATGTAGAATGCAGAGTGAAAAAAGTTATACACACTAAAAGCACATGCCATTCAGCTCCATTTTTATAAAGTATTAATATGGTGTTAGAAATCAGAATCATTGAGTGCCTGCAGGGAGCGTAGCAATTAGAAAGAGCATAAAGGGACTTCTACAGTGTTGGCAGTGATCTGATTTCTATGGTAATCTGGGATCTGGTTGAACAGATCTATTCCAGTCCAATGATCCCATTGATAATGTGCACACTTTTCAATAAAAAATATATAGCACTGTTCAGGTCATGTGATGCCTGCAGGCCTACAAACTGTGGAAGATTAGTCTCTCAAATGCCTAATGTTATTTCATTTAAAATGTGATATGCTAATTCATACTTGGCAAACGTTTTCTCTAATGACCAGATAGTAAACATATTAGATTTGAGAGTCACCTGATTCAATAATAACCACTCAACATTGCATTGCAGCAATACCAGCCATTAATAATAAATAAACAAACGAATGTGGTTGTGTTCCAATAAAATTTGTTTTACAAAAATCAAGATTTCAGCTACAGGCCATAGTTAGCCATCCAACCTTTGTGCTAGCTGAGGTCTAATAAAACTTGATATAGACCAATTAGAGAAGACCTTGAAAATGCTCTCATGCAACCCCTTTAATTCATAGGAAGAATCACAGGTACACAAAGTTCAAGTAATCATCATAAGGAGCAATTACCTGAGGATACATTTCTGACTTCTCATATAGGAGCCTCTACGAATCACCATACCTTCCATTTTCACTTTTTTAATAATCTGTATCTTAAATCTCACAGTGATAAATAAGCATTTTAAATTTGTAAGAAAAAGTTTAAAGAAATTCTAAGTGCTTTTATGAGCATGAATCACAAAAGTGTGTATGCTAAACTTGAGTATGTTGTTCCCTGCACCAAAGTCATGAAAGAATAGGTTTCTTTCTTTCTTCCTCACTTCTTCTTCCCCTCTCCATCCCACACCTTCCTCCTTGCCTCATCTTCATCCATCCTTTTTGCAAGAGGAATGAAAAAAGGTATGATTTTCAGAGAGACTCTTTTTGTAGCTACCCAACTGCCAGAAGTTATTCATATTCAAAACTATTAGGAAGAAACAGTTATTTCCAGGGGGCTGAGACCTAAGGAAACAGTAGGAGCTACTGAAGTCCAGCTACCCTAAAGAGCCAGAAAGTTGTGACCATGGAAGATTCTCCACAGGTAAGTGGAGCAGATGTTCCTGATGGTAGATGTTAGCAAAATCTGAAAAAGGAGGGACATCTGGAAGTATGGACTTTGTAGAGATCCTGTGTAGAGTGGCTTTCTTTGGAAAATTTTCAAGTGAAGATCTAAAGAGCAGAACAAGAGTACAGGCCCAACAATTCAGTGACATTCAAGAAATGGATCCTAGCAAAAGTTAGTGCAGTTCTCCAAGAAAATGCATAAAAGATTTTCAAGATGGATAGAGAGAAGGTCTGCCTTTTGGAAGCCTAACACAAAGCACGAGAGTACAAATGAACAGAGACAAAGACAGACAAAATAAAAAAGAGTTTCAGAAAGAGTAAAAGAAGATAGTTTGGTTACAAAGTACAGCTTAATGCGCTGGGAACTGTACTTCAGGAAGTGCAAGGCCATCTGAAAAGGACTGAAGTCTGCATTTAAACACATTACTCTACCAGGAGACCTCTCATTTTCATTCAGCACGTATTGCGCACCACTGTATACAAAGCATGTAAAGAAAAGCATGATCACATGGAAGGGTCCACAGACAATACTGAGGTCAGGATTGTCCCTGCTTTTAATCATCAATGGGTGAGAAATGTTTTCAGCCCAAATACAGGTAGGTAGCTAAAACAATAAGAATTATATCTGTGTGTCTCACATTTTGACTTCTATTTAAATGCTGGAGCTCAGTGTGTAGGGAAATATCCCATACTTACTTAATTGCTATCCTAAGAGTAAGGGAAACATTTATGCATTCTGCCTAGAACTTGTAATTTTTTCTCGGGCATTCCCATTGTCTATGTGTCAGGGATACGATGCAAATGTCCAATCTAGATTATAAATTGCTGTGATAAAAATACCTAAACAGTCATTTTCAGCAGGATTGCTTTTAGGGACCATTACTGCCTCTCTTAGTTTCATACTCCTCTCTCTAACATGGAATCTAGGGTACGTGAGGAAGGGGTCAGGATGACTTGAGGGTGGGAGGAAGAATTGACTGGTCCATGTGGCATCACTGGGTTCAGGATGTCTCAGCTTCCGTGTTATTTCTGCATCGCTGAACAGTGAGTGGTAGCCCAACTGCCACCTTGAGTGTGCACACTGCTACCTTTGTGGAACCTTCTTTCCCTCAGCTCGGGGGTCTTACTCTGGACTCACTTTCCTTTTAGTGTATGCCGAGCCTCTGTCACGTGCCTGTCACATGTTCAGTTGGCTTGATTGCTCTCACCCCAACTTCTGAAAGATGTTGCTCTTGCCCTGGCAGAATCAGGACAAGTTTGCAGGCTCTCCAGGTAGCATCTTTGTGTGAGGACACATTGGGCACACTGGTCTCTTAATGAGTCATCCAGAGAAATTGCTTTCCCAGCACAGCCCAGTCAGAACTATCCAGTATTCCTGCTGTTGATAAGATCTTAGGCAAGTTTTAAAGTTTACTGCTTAGTCTGAAATAATAAAAATGTTTAAATCAATTCTAATATGAAACAATGTCATTACAATAATTAATATGCTTAAGACTGGGATGGGGGAGGATTTTGTTTTTTAATCTCCAAAAATTATTTAAGGTTGTATTTTCTTTCTTCCGTTTTTTTTTTTTTTTTTTTTTTTTTTTTTGGGCCCATAGCAGCAGGCTGAACACCTGCCCTACAGAGGGAAATGGCTGTGTGGTTGGTTACCTCATTTATTTCCCTGTCTCAGGCTTCTCTTTCTTCCACACGCTGGGCTACGGAAGGAAGGAGCAGGAAGGAAAGGAAGGGCGGGATATGTCTTATTTGGCTGGCACTGATGTAATCTGCATTGGTTTCCTCTGACCATAGCAGCTGTTTAGAGCCTCTGGTGGGCTATTTTGTCTTCCTGGTTCTTCTGCTGGCCATCTGAATACAGCCCCTCCATTCAGACAAGGTCTGTCCCTGGTTTCTTATCCATCAGTCCACCTTGAGTTCTTTCTGCCCAGATGTCTGCTCTCTCTGAGCACTATCCCTTTAAAAATAGCACCCTTAGCCAACTTTCAGTCTGTTTCCAATCGTATTCTAGCTTCCACATATGTAAAAATTCACCCGTGTTGAGGTTATTATTAGCTTAGCCAACTTTCAATCTGTTTCCGATTGTATTCTAGCTTCCACATATGAGAGAAAACATTTGGCCCTGGAGTCTCTGAGTTTGGAATATTTCACTCAGCATAATTTTTTCCATCTCCATCCATCTGGCTGCAAATGCCATGATATCGTTATAACAGCAGAGCAGAAATCCATTGTATATATGTACCACAGTTTTTGAATCCACTTGTCCAGTGAGGGGCATCTGGGTTGGCTTCATAGTTTAACTACAGTAAACTGAACTGCTATAAACACTGATCAAGCTGTAGCTCTGTAGTAGGCCGATTCTACCTCTTTTGGGAAAATACTCAGGAGTGGGTCATAAGCTGGTTCCACCCTAATTTTTTTTTTTTGATCAGTGAAATTCTTTTTATTAATTTGCATCCCAAGATATTGAATTACCGTATGATTAAGTTAAGGCTAGAATGTTCATCTTTATTTTTTTTTTTTTTT